>JBBPBX010027204.1:13144-35664 GCA_038048925.1 Garcialebias charrua | reverse complement strand
AGCGTCTTTGCATAAAACAGCAAGCAGGCAAAATCTAAAACAGTTGGTAAGGAACTCTAAATAATCATGGTGCTTTGGAAATGAATGCATTAGCATAACAGTCCCACAGAAGTAATCACTCGTCTCAGGGCGAGAAGATCCCCTCTGGGCTCGTCTCAAAGTTCCTGCTGCTTCTGTCCCCCTGAGTTCAGCCTTGGCAGAATGACTGACCTCCTGAGACCGAGGGGTAGATGGGACATGTGGTGGAGGGAAACCAGTTCATCGCCCCTGTTGGGTGGTGGCAAAGTGCCTTCGGCAAGTGATAAAGGAGGATGAACCCCCTACAAACCATCTCTGGGTTCTTTTCTATCCCCATTTCTCTGTGGGAATGACCAAATGCACTGAAGACTCACTGAAGGTGTGACCATGTCGACATGTATTATAGAGAAACCAAATATAGATAGCTTTCAGAGGGCACAAAACACTTTTAATCTGACTTTAAGCTTCCTGTAATCACAACTTGAGCATTGGACAATGTCAGCAGATCTACAGTGTGATCACTGAAAAAGTAAGATATAATTTTTTTAAGCATCTATTTAAAAGCCGGGTTATATTCCAAGTGAGTACTGTCAAAATTTAACATACAGTATTTGATATTTTGACATCATATTTACATTCACTTTTCCCTTGCAGCACATGAATCACATTATTTCTTTGCTGCCCTGCTTGTTTTGCATCTTGAGCTCCGTGATGATTTCATCCTCTCCTCTTGTTTGTAGCCAGCTGGTCATGGGCTGTCCACTGCAGCTCCCCCATCAGAGGGTCCATCATGTACTCAGTGTTATTGAATTTACTAGAATATGTCAGTGAATTTCCAGCTGTAATTTAAAACATAATCACTTGTTCATTCCAGATGTTTCCAGCATTTTCATTAATGGTGTTCATGTTTTATTTTCATGACATGCAAGCACTTCATTTGGAAGATGTCAGTTTTTGTTGTTCATCTTTTATGTCCCACATTCAGACAGCACAGTTTTATTTCTACTTACAGTTGAAGTTTAATGGTCTTCTGTGTCGGGTGAGCAATGATTTTCAGCTGAATGAACTATCCTCATGCCAAGGGTACATCCTTTTGGTTATGTTGCGTACTCTGTAAAATGTAACGTTGCAACTTAAAATTACAAATGTGAGGGCTGCTTTGAAATTAAAACTTAACTGAGAATGGATTAGAGAAAATTATTTTAAGTTAATTGACTAAAATGTATTGTGTATTTGAGCGCTTAAGTTTTTAGATAATAACTGGAACTTGCACATCTACCGTATTTTCCGGATTATTGGTCGCACCGGAATATAGGTCGCACCTACGTCACCGCCGACGTAACGCGTCATCCACTGCTGACGCGCCGCGTGACCGCTGAGTCAACCCGGCAATATGGACCGAGTGTTTAGCTCTGCTGCTAATGTCTGACAGAAGCTAACAGAAGCTAACACGAGACGAGTCCGCCTCTCAGAAAACACAAATAAAAAAATCAAATTTTATGTCAAATGTTTTTTCCAGGACATAGTTAAGTACATTAGAGCCTTGTAATTACTCTGTAAGCAGAAATAAATATACTTATACTATATACTGTACCTATTGGTTTCGAAGCAATTTATAACATAAAGAGAAGCTAACGGAAGCTAACACGAGACGAGTCCGCCTCTCAGAAAACACGAATAAAAAAATCAAATTTTAAGTCAAATATTTTCTATAGACCATCGTTACGTACATTAATGTCTTATAATTTAAACTCTGTAAGCAGAAAAAATATACACCGAGTGGTTTAGAAGTTATTTAGAAGAACACCGATAAAAAACTAATGCTCACGGGAAGTCCGCCACTCAGAACACCAAATAAAAAAATCAAATTTTAAGTCAAATATTTTCTATAGACCATCGTTACGTACATTAATGTCTTATAATTTAAACTCTGTAAGCAGAAAAAATATACACAGAGTGGTTTAGAAGTTATTTAGAAGAACACCGATAAAAAACTAATGCTCACGGGAAGTCCGCCACTCAGAACACCAAATTTTAAGTCAAATATTTTCTATAGACCATCGTTACGTACATTAATGTCTTATAATTTAAACTCTGTAAGCAGAAAAAATATACACCGAGTGGTTTTGAAGCTATTTCTAACATACCGGTAAACAGAACAACAGCCACAAGCTAACAAAAAGCTAAGCTAAAAGATCGTTTTTTTTAAATTTATTTTAATCTCAAACATCTAATAAAGCTACCGGTACTCACTTGTAAACGTCCACACTGTGATTCCATTCTGTAAGTTTCAGAAAAATCCGCTGAGTGGTTCTTGACTTATCTTGCAAAAAAACCAGCTATGAAAAACAGAGCTAACAGCTACATCCAGGTCAGCACGCCCACAGACTGTCAGAGCACAGGAGCTTATTTTGGGACACATGAGCTAGAAACGGTCTTCTTCTTCTTCTTGGGTCGGTGTACTCCACTGGAAGTGGTACTGCACAGGGCCACAGCGCCCCTAGTGGCCAAAAGTGGTACTGCACAATTTTTCTGCCAAAGTGAAAAAGGCTGATATCTGAGTCAAAAATTGGTCTAAAAATATGGAAAATAGGTCGCATCAGATTATAGGTCGAAGGCCTTGAAAAAAACCATAAAAAGGTGCGACCTATAATCCAAAATTTACGGTACTTTAGTCTAACTAAATTGAAGTGAACTTATGTTTTCTTTACAACGACTGCTTCATTCCTGTAAAAAGCTAATCTGGAACCAGTTTTACATGGCAATCTTTAATTTGCTAGTAAACAGCAAAATAATCTCATGATTAACCTAACACAAGTAAATGTCCTGTATACATTTATTCTATTATAAATCAAGTGAATCTTATTACATTATAGTCATAACATTGTATGAATCACCACTTTTATTAATGTCATTAGGCTACTGAGTAATATCCACACCAACACCTAAACTTGTCTCGACAAAGCAAAAAATCCATTGTGATGTCTCAAAGAAAACCATTGGAATTATGTTGTTTGTACTAATTTACTTAGAAATCAACCGTTTATTAGATTAGGTTGAGCCTTCTTCTTGTACATAGATATTACAGCTATAAAACATTGATGAAAAAAATCCAACAAGTTACAACATGTTTTTGTGAACATCATAACAACCCCCAGACTATTGTTAGTGTTTTTTTGAAAAAGATTGATTGTTCCCAATTTCAGATACTGAGACATATAGGTCGCTATGGCGACCCCTGAAGAAAGGAGGGAAAAAAAACTTACACACTTATTGTGATTATATTACTCTTTAACTTATAAGTGTATGAGTACTTTCTAAGTAAATGAATAAGTATATTCTCCATGTACAGGTTCCCTTATCAGTCAGTCCACTCAGTGCAACATATGACTATGGGAATTGCGCCGCCGCGCGGTTCACCTGAAGTAATACAATCATGCCTTTTCTAAAGGCAGGTGGGCATCAGCGTCAGCAATGAGGCCCCGCCCTCTTTGCATAAAATGGGCTGACGCCCTACCTTCATTCTCTTTTGCCCTTCACCTCGCTTCACACCTGAACTTCGCAGGACTCTCTGTGACTGGATTGCTCGACTGGAGGTTGTCATATTTTTAGACATGTAGACCCCAAGTGGCTGACTGAGAAGAAGGAACAGAGTCAGGAGTTATAAAATAATAATTTATTTTGTTGCTGCAGGTCAAGATCCTCCAGACTGAAAAAAAGAGAAGGCAGGGACAAGGTGAGTATCCAGAATTGTCTTTAGAAGCAATGGATTAATGATGATGAGGCTCTTGTTCTTACTGCTGTGTTTCTTGTAGTTTAGTCCAGAGAGGTCCCAGGAGTTCCAAGGTTTCAGCCGGTCCAGAGCGGAGAAGCAAGGTGAGTGTTTGGCTGAGAGAGAGGAACAGGTCGTCTGAGTTAGAGAAGAATATCTCTGTAGGAGATCAAAACATTCTTCGGATACAAACAGGGTTTCAAACAGACTGGTGACTGATCATACACTTTACCATAGCTTGATAATGTCCCGGCGCTGAAGGCATGTCTGGCAGAGGTTCTTATACCCAGGCAGAGTAGTCCTCCAAACCAGGAACAGGTGTGGCTGGTTGCCGCTGATTGGAGAGAGAATGGCTGGTGGACCTAGAACCCCTACAGAACCCCCCTCAAGAATCGCCTCTCGGCGATCCCATCCTCTTTTCAGGGTGAGCCCTATAAAAAGAGGAAATCAACCCAGGATCCAAAATGTGAGCCCTGGGGACCCAAGAACGTTCCTCAGGACCATAACCTTCCCAGTCCACCAAGTACTGGAACCCCCTGCCCCTCCGCCGGACATCCAGAAGACGCCGGACCGTAAACGCCGGCGAGTTGTCGATCAGGCGGGGGGGCGGGGGAGGCGTGGACAGAGGGACCAGGGGACTGTCAACAACAGGCTTTATGAGAGAAACATGGAATGTTGGGTGAATCTTCATAGACGACGGGAGTTGCAGGCGTACGGCCGAAGGGTTGATAATCCTCGTAATGGGAAACGGTCCGATGTACCTGGGGGCAAGTTTTCTGGGTGTATCCTTGAGAGAGATGTCTTTAGTAGAGAGCCATACCTTCTCACCCACCCGGTAATTCGGAGCAGTCGAGCAGTGTCTGTCAGCAAACCTCTTAGTTTGTGTTGCTGTCCTGAGCAACGCCTTTCTGGCCTGGCGCCAAACTCGGCGGCACCGTGTGACATGGCGCTGAATCGACGGGACAGAAACGTCCAAGTCCTGAGAGGGAAAAAGTGGAGGAGAGTAACCCAATGACGCTTCAAAAGGAGAAATACCTGTTGCCGAGGAGATCTGAGAGTTATGGGCATACTCGATCCAGGGTAGGTACCGGCTCCAAGAAGATGGGTTATTGTCAATCACGCACCGTAATGCAGCCTCCAAGTCCTGGTTGCATCTCTCTGTTTGGCCATTGGATTGGGGGTGATAGCCGGACGACAAGCTGGAGGTGGCACCCAAAGCGTCACAAAATGCCTTCCACACTTGAGAGACGAATTGTGGCCCCCTGTCAGACACAATATCAAGCGGAATACCGTGCAGACGGAAAACATGGTTCACCACCAACTGTGCCGTTTCAAATGCAGAAGGCAGCTTGGTCAGAGGGATGAAGTGAGCGGCTTTAGAGAATCTGTCAACCACAGTGCAAACGACAGAGTTACCTTCTGATAGAGGAAGACCGGTGACAAAATCCAAGGCGATGTGGGACCATGGACGACCAGGGGAAGGTAGAGGCATGAGGAGACCTGCAGGGGGGGTTGGTATTATGTTTGTTACAAGCACATGTTGGACAGGCAGAAACAAACTCCTTCACGTCTTTAGACATCGTGGACCACCAGAAATGTTCTTTAGTGAGGTGCAACATGCGTGTGATACCAGGATGACATGTGAATTTTGCTGTGTGAATCCAATGCAACACCTTACCAACCATAGAAGCAGGGACAAAATGTCTTCCTGGAGGGCCCGTACCGGGGTCCGGCTTGAGTCGTTGTGCTTCTCGAATGTCATTCTCAATGGTCCAGGTCATGGCTTCAACTGTGCAGGATGTAGGCAAAATATCCACAGGAGAATCAGAAGTTTCGGATGAAGAGAACTGGCGGGATAGGGCGTCCGGTTTAATGTTGCGAGTACCCAGGATGTAAGTGATAGAAAAGTTGAATCTGGCGAAGAAAAGAGACCATCTGGCTTGTCGTGCATTTAATCTCTTAGCACCCTGAATGTATGCCAAGTTCTTATGATCAGTAAAAATAACAAATGGTATTTCTGCACCCTCCAACCAATGTCTCCACTCCTCGAGAGCCAACTTTATGGCCAGCAACTCTCTGTTACCGACGTCATAATTGCGTTCAGCAGCAGAAAGACGACGGGAAAAGAAGGCGCAGGGGTGAAGCTTCCCATCGTCTGCTGCCCGCTGGGATAACACAGCCCCCACACCCGAGTCCGAGGCATCCACTTCCACAACAAATTGTCTGTGTGGATCAGGGTGGGCAAGAACGGGAGCTGAAGAGAAGCGTCGTTTTAGTTCTAGGAAGGCCATTTCTGCTGCTGGGGTCCAGGCGAATTTATGCAGAGTTGAGGTGAGCTGAGTAAGTGGCGATGCAACTTGGCTATAATTCTTGATGAACCGCCGATAAAAATTGGCAAAACCCAGGAACCGTTGTAACTGTTTTCGATCAAGGGGAGTAGGCCAGTCCGTAACAGCCTTGATCTTGTCGGGATCAGAACGAACCTGTCCTCTCTCAAAAATAAAGCCAAGAAAAAACACAGTAGACACATGGAACTCGCATTTCTCCGCCTTAACAAAAAGTTGATTTTCCAACAACCTCTGAAGTACAGCTTCTACGTGTTTTGGGTGTAGATCCTTATCCTTTGAGTAAATGAGGATATCGTCCAGATACACAAACACAAACACATTAAGGAAGTCTCTTAATACATCGTTGATTAGTGCTTGAAACACTGCAGGGGCATTAGTTAATCCAAACGGCATGACTAGATATTCAAAATGGCCTAGAGGGGTCTTGAACGCGGTCTTCCACTCATCCCCCTCTTTGATCCTCACCAAATGATAGGCGTTACGAAGGTCCAATTTTGTGAAAATGACAGCATCCTGCAGTTGCTCAAACATAGAGTCCATAAGGGGTAATGGGTATTTATTTTTGACAGTGATTTGGTTTAAACCCCTGAAATCAATGCATGGTCGTAACGTCTTGTCTTTCTTTGTAACAAAAAAGAATCCCGCCCCCACAGGAGAGGTTGACGGCCTAATGATGCCAGATTTAAGGGACTCGTCAATGTACTGTCTCATAGTCTCCCTCTCAGGTCCGGACAGATTATATAATCTACTCGAGGGTAGCGGAGCACCCGGAAGGAGGTCTATGGAACAGTCATATGGTCTGTGAGGGGGTAATGAAAGAGCTTGTTGTTTGCTAAAGACTGGAGCAAAAGTATGGTAAACAGAGGGGACATTAGAAAGGTTGATCTCTTCAATTGCTTGTTTGTCAAAAACCCCAGGAGAAACGGCAGAACGTAAACACTCTCTGGAACAGTTGTCTCCCCATTTTTCTACTCTATTTTCAGACCAGTTAATGAGTGGATTGTGTCTCTTTAACCATGGATAACCCAAAATCAGTTGGGATTTGGTAGAATCAAAAACAAAAAACTCACCCTGCTCATGATGATTGCCAGAAACTATGAACTTGAACTTTATTGTTTTTTGTGAAATACAGGAGATAGTTTGTCCAGTAAGGGCAGCCACAGAGATAGCAGGATTAAGCGCTGTGGTAGGTATCCGTAGCTTCTCAGTCAGATCCCTACTGATCAGGTAGCAGGATTAAGCGCTGTGGTAGGTATCCGTAGCTTCTCAGTCAGATCCCTACTGATCAGGTTCTGCTCCGCCCCAGAATCAACCAGAGCCTGGACAGGAAAATTGGTTGAGTTAATGCACAGGATTGCAGGTAAACACAAATTATTGCCAGGAGAAAATGAAGAAATACCCACCAGAATCTCCTGGTTTACTGGTGAGCTCTCTCGTTTAAACGTAGGCGACATGTAGCAGCAATGTGGCCCCTCCTACCACAATAGAGGCACTCGTTGTGGTCAATGCGTCTCTGGCGCTCTTCTGGGGAGAGTCTGGTTCTCCCAATCTGCATCGGTTCAGGAGCCGACGGAGCAGTTATCGGTGCGGAACGAGCACTTCCGGTTTCGGGGGATGCATGGGAATTGTAGTCCTCCGACGTATTTTCACGAAAACAATTATCCACCCTAATGGCGAGCGTGATCAGATCATCTAGGCTTGCTGGTGCTTCTCTGGTAGCTATTTGGTCCTTGATTCGTTTATTTAAGGCATTAATGAATGCGCCTTTTAGCGCGACCTCACCCAGTCGGAATCCTCCGCCAAAATGCGGAAGTGGATGGCAAATTCGGCGACAGACCTGCCTCCTTGGCGTAGTCTGAACATCTTTTTAGTTGCCTCCTCTTGCTGTAAGGGATGATCAAACACATGCTGAAACTCCTCGAGAAAGGTGGAAAAAGTTAAGAACTGCATGTCACGTTTCTGCAGGTAAGCGCGAGCCCACTGAAGCGCTTCACCCTTGAGTGCGGTGACAACATAGGTGATACGGGAAGCATTAGATGTGTAGGTTAGCGGTGCTCGGCTAAATGCTAGGTTATATTGTAACAAAACACCGCCACACTTGCTGGCGTTACCTTCAAAAAACTCAGAGGGGCGGATATCTGGTTCCCGAAGAGTCGGAACATTCAGGGGGGCTGAGGTGGAGGTTGCTGGCTGGTGAGAAGTTGGAGAGGTCTGGACCGGGGCCGTGGGAACAAGAGCCGCCACTTGTTGTTGTAAGGCATGAATCATGCTTCCAAGCTCCTGAAAGTGGTTTTGCGATGCTGCTTGCTGAGAAAAAATATGTTGTAAAGCTTGTTCCTGATTTTCTATGTGTCTATTCTGAGCTAAGTGAGCTTGGATAAAATGCTGGATCTGTCCCTCCCCAGTCATGCCTTGAGGGTCTGTTTGGCCGGGACATTCTGTCATATTTTTAGACATGTAGACCCCAAGTGGCTGACTGAGAAGAAGGAACAGAGTCAGGAGTTATAAAATAATAATTTATTTTGTTGCTGCAAGTCAAGATCCTCCAGACTGAAAAAAAGAGAAGGCAGGGACAAGGTGAGTATCCAGAATTGTCTTTAGAAGCAATGGATTAATGATGATGAGGCTCTTGTTCTTACTGCTGTGTTTCTTGTAGTTTAGTCCAGAGAGGTCCCAGGAGTTCCAAGGTTTCAGCCGGTCCAGAGCGGAGAAGCAAGGTGAGTGTTTGGCTGAGAGAGAGGAACAGGTCATCTGAGTTAGAGAAGAATATCTCTGTAGGAGATCAAAACATTCTTCGGATACAAACAGGGTTTCAAACAGACTGGTGACTGATCATACACTTTACCATAGCTTGATAATGTCCCGGCACTGAAGGCATGTCTGGCAGAGGTTCTTATACCCAGGCAGAGTAGTCCTCCAAACCAGGAACAGGTGTGGCTGGTTGCCGCTGATTGGAGAGAGAATGGCTGGTGGACCTAGAACCCCTACAGAGGTGAGCTCGCTCCCTGCCCTGAACGTTACAGAGAACTTTCCTGTGAGCACTTGGGTTAGCGGAGGCTAACCCAGTGTCGTCGACTTAACTTTCACGTTTTTTTCTTCTGCTCTTTTCGCAGCTCAGCTACGAGACGCTAACTACGCCATGCTACCTGCATAGCTAACGGCTGCGGCTAGCTACCGAGAGCAGCTCGACGTGAGGACGTCTTCGCCACGGTTAGCGGACGGCTAACTGGCTACAACTCGACGTCTCTTCTCAGCCATGGCTTCGGAGAAGAGCAAGAGGAAGTCGAAGAACTCCAACAAGAACAACAGGCCAGCGAGCCCCGGCTCTTGAACCTGCCCAGCAAATGTGGTTATTCTCTCTCAGTAGCAGACACCCACGAGGCCTGTCCCCTCTGCTTAGGGATGCTACATGCAAAAACTGCTTTGGACTCCCCCGAATCCTGCCCTCATTGTAACCAGCTACGTGAGGCAAAGAGACGGAGGTGCATGTACATTGTGGTTAAAGCCATGGACGGCTCCACAACGACGGGGGAACCGCTTCTCGACGAAGCGCTCACTCCTACGGCGGAGCTTGAGGCTGTTGAATTGGAGGACAGCAGTCAAGCCGACTAGGGAAGAAACATGGATATGGTGGCCCCCCTGGGGGACTCCACCGTTGAGTTTGACACGAGGAACTTGTTACGAGCAGATGAGCTCTCGCTAACAGCCTTGGGCGAGCTAACTGACGGCGAAGCCGAAAACGAGGACGAAGGAGAAGACAAGGCCAGAACCCCCACCTCGACAATAGGTAACGAGGTTGGCGGGGAATTTCTTCTTCGCCAAGCAGCAGTCGACCACGAGTCACAGGATGCCCATTTTTCCCGACTTCCAGACGAAGCTGACTCGTACCTGGGCTGAACCCAGGGCTCCACTGACTTTGCCTCTCTCCCAGTTCCTGGACGTTGCCGGAATGGAGGCAACTGGCATGGCCAACATTCCCCAGATGGAGGATATGTTGGCA
Organism: Garcialebias charrua; assembly: GCA_038048925.1. NCBI lineage: Eukaryota > Metazoa > Chordata > Actinopteri > Cyprinodontiformes > Rivulidae > Garcialebias > Garcialebias charrua. The sequence goes on along the minus strand of JBBPBX010027204.1, from coordinate 25,526 downwards.
GCACATTTAGCCCCCAGAACTTCGGGTTCCAGACCAACTCTGCCTAGCAAGGCCTGCCGCGTGTCGGCCTCCCAGCTCAAAAAGTGTTACAGAGCACAAGGCCTTGCGGTCCGTGCCATGAACGCTTCAGCTATGATGCAGGCATACTTGACGGAAAAACTCCAGGAGCTCCAGCAGACCTCCAACAAAAAGAAGGCGGCCGACGTTCGGGAGGAGGCCCGCAAGGCAACAGACTTTGCTCTTCGCCTCATGGGGACAGCCGCCATTGCTCAGGGGAGGAGTATGGCCGAGATTGTCATCGCTCAGCGCCATTTGTGGCTAACGCTGACAGACTTGCCAAAGGCCCAACGGAACCCGTTCCTCCATCATCCCATCAAGCCCACTGGGCTTTTCGGCGGTGCTCTCGAAAGAATTCAGAGCAGGCTGGAACAGAGAAGGAAACAGGCAGAGGCCTTGCATGAAAGGATGCCCAGAAAGTTTTTCATGCAACCCAGAGACGCTATTGGACACAGGGGCGCACAGCCTCGTCACCACTCGGCCACACTCTGTCCCTCACAGAAACGGCCGACGATCGACGGAGAACAGTGGCCAAAGCCCGCCGCAGGGCCATCCCAGGCTGGCCAGGCCTGGGGAAGGTACAGATTTGTCCCACGTCAGGCAAGCCCACCGAGGTCTTCCCCAGTGAACAGGGACCAAAAACAGAGGTTGGCCTGATAAAGGGTAGCCTCGCTTTTTTAGGTGCTCCCGTCCACGTGGACAAAGGGGAGACCTAACTTTTAAAGCCAGACTTTGTGTGTAAAAAGCCACGTTTATCTGGTGTGAATTATGTGTACACAAAAAAATCACTCAAATGTTGGTGTAATAAAGACATGTTCTTTAAGTACAGCGATAAAGCCTCATAAGCACATAGTGTCCTGTGTGTTGACTCAAAAAAAAAAAAACAGAAAACACAGCACCTTTTTTATGCAAAACATGTCAGATAAAGGGGGGCCAACATTCACACATGGCTACCCTGACCCTCATGAGACACGAACAGTCGGGGCTGACAATGAACCCCCGCTGGGAGCCACAGGTCTGTCAACACCAGAAAGACACTCGGGCTACCGCAGAGGGACAGGCAAGTCAGTCGGAGGGCGAACGAGAGGGGGCCATTCACCCCCTCCCATCCCCTTGACATACAAACATCACAGAATACACATGCCGTCCAGACAGAGCGCACACACTGGCGCCTGGAATGCATGCAAACCAAGCACGTGGGTCACGTCCACTGTCACCCTTGGTCTCCGGCTGCAGTTCTACAAGCGGCCTCCTCCTTTCATGGGGGTGCTGTCATCTTCCATAAGCCCAGACCATGCTCATGTCTTAAGAGACGAGATCTCAACCATGATGCAGAAAGGAATGATCAGAGTGGTCCCTGCTCACAATGTAAAAAAGGGCCATTACAGCAAGTACTTCTTGGTCCCAAAACGGGATCAGGGCTTGAGGCCCATCTTGGACCTCAGGGGTCTGAACAGAAGAATAAAAACATACAAATTCAGGATGTTAACACTCAGATAAGTCATCCACTCGGTTCGACCGAGAGATTACTTCTGCACGGTGGATCTGAAAGACGCTTTCTTCCACGTGAGCATCCTGCCCTGCCACAGAAAATATATCCGCTTTGCCTTCGAGGGCACCACGTTTGAGTTTTTGGCAATGCCTTTTGGTCTGAAAACTGTCCCCAGATCATTCACGAAATGCCTGGAAGCGGCCATGACCTCGGTGAGAGGTCAAGGGGTCAGAGTTCTCAATTATCTAGACAATCTGCTAATACTTGGACACAACAGAGTCCAGGTACAGCAGCATGCAGAGAGGGTGATGTCTCACCTGGAAGCTCTAGGTTTTGTTATAAACCTGGCAAAAAGCAATCTGACCCCATCCTATATTACCGTATTTCTGGGAGTACAGCTCAACTCCATTTTGTACAGGGCAAGGCTCTCAGAGACACGGGTTTCATCCCTCCACCTCTGCCTAGCATGTTTTCAGCTAGGCCAGAGGGTGCCTCTCAAGCTGTGCCAGCGTCTCTTGGGCCTGTTGGCAGCAGCTATTGTCTGCGTGCCTCTGGCCTTATTAAGAATGCGCCCTCTACAGATATGGACCAACAAACAAATGCACCCTGCCCCCCCTCGACGAACGAGGGGGATACTGATTGGTCCAGAGTGTATGAAGGCTCTGGAGCCATGAAAGGCCCCCACAATGTTCAGCAAAGGTATCACGCTGGGGAGGGTGTTGTCACAAGTCCTGGTCACCACAGACACGTCATAAACTGGGTGAGGAGGTCTCTGCAGAAACCAGTACGCCCAAGGGGTCTGGAACCAGCAGGAGGCCAGCCTCTACATTAATTTCCTGGAACTCAGAGCAGTGTTTTTGTCTCTGAAACACTTTTACAGGAAGGGGCTGGTTGCACAACAACATGTCCTGATAAAATCAGACAATAGGACCACAGTCTCCTACATCAACAAAAAGGCGGGACAAGGTCCTAACCCATCTTCAGGTTGACACAGAAAATGCTCACGTGGTGCAGCTCCCGGATCTTGTCACTAAGGGCGACCCACATCCCGGGCAAGCTGAATCACAGGGCAGATGCCCTCTCAAGAGAGCCTCTCCTCCCCTCGGAGTGGTGGCTCAACCCACGCATTGTGGACAGGTCTGGGCACGATACGGGATGGCTGACGTAGATCTGTTTGCTTGCAGCAACAACACGCACTGCGCCCTGTATCACTTGATAAGGGAGACAGATGCACCGCTGGGGACAGATGCCCTGACGTACAGCTGGCAAGTGGAGAGGTTGTATTACGCATTTCCGCCTGTTCCCCTGATTCAGGCGACGCTGGAACGTGTACGCCAGGGGGCCCTCTCGCTAATACTGATAGCCTCCAGGTGGCCGCAAAAAGCATGGTTCCCAGAGGTGATTTCACTGCTGGAGGGGACACTATGACAGCTGCCCCCCATAGGGACCTGCTGATCCAGGCCCATGGGCAAATCTTTCACCCATGCCCAGAACTGTGGTAGCTCTGGGTCTGGCCGCTGAAAGGGACCAATTAATGGCCTCCGGGCTGCCTAGTAATGTTGTAAATACAATACAGGGAGCGAGAGCACAGTCTACTCAGACTCTCTACGCTTGCAAGTGACGTGTTTTTGAGGTCTGGTGTCTAGAGAGGAATATTATATCATATTCCTGTGACTTAGTCTAGCTCCTCACCTTTCTTCAAGACCTGCTAGAGAAGGGCCGCTCTTTCTCCACCATCAAGGTATTTTTGTCAGCCATCTCGGCATGCCACGAGGGCTGGGGAGGTAAATCACCTGGTGCCCACCCTCTCAGGATACGACTCATGAAGGGCGTGCTGAGGAAGAGACCTCCGAGCAGGACTTTGGCCCCCCAGTGGGACCTACAATTAGTCCTGGATGATTTATGTGAGCCTCCATTTGAGCCTCTTAGCAGCTTTAAGATAGATTTGTTATCATATAAAACTGCATTGCTCTTAGCTCTGTGCTCAGCAAAACACGTGGGTGACCTCCACACATTATCTGTGCATCCAATGTGTACCAGATTTGCCCCAGACGGGTCAAAGGTCACCCTGCGTCCAAACCCCGCATATGTGCCAAAAGTACCAACTTTAAATCCCAGAAGTCTGGACTTTGAGCTGTCAACTTTTCCTCCTCCCCTTGTTCGAACTGAAGAGCAGAGGCGGCTGAACGCGCTCTGCCCTGTTAGGGCCCTGTGCATCTACACGGAGAGAACTGTCAGTTGGCGCAAAACAAACCAATTGTTTATGTGTTTTGCTACTCATGCTGCTGGCAGATCCTTGTCAAAACAGCGCCTCTCACACTGGGTGACTGAGGCCATTAAGAGGGCATACAGCAGCAAAGGTCAGCAGGTGCCCTCTGGGGTACATGCTCACTCAACCCGAGGCCTATCCACTTCCTGGGCCTTATTCAGAGGTGTACCAGTAGCAGATATATGTGCAGCTGCTAACTGGGCATCATCAAACACGTTTGTGAAACACTACAGTTTAGATGTCACAGCATGTGACGTAACTCAGGCTGTTCTCTCTACCACAGAGTAAAGAGCAGCTGGCGCCTGTAGTCTAAGGCATAAGTTCTCACAAGCATGCATTTCCAGAGCATTTCCAGGGCGTGATTGAATTACGTTCCCATAGTCATATGTTGCACTGAGTGGACTGACTGATAAGGGAATTGAAAGTTATGCACCATAACTCATGTTCCCTGAAGGAAGGGAACGAGGTGCAACACATGTTTGCCCTTTCAATGCCCAAGCTCGGTGAAGTACACCCTGAGAATGAAGGTGGGGCATCAGCCCCTTTTATGCAAAGAGGGCGGGGCCTCATTGCTGACGCCCACCTGCCTTTAGAAAAGGCGTGATTGTATTACTTCAGGTGAACCGCGCGGCGGCGCAATTCCCATAGTCATATGTTTCACCTCGTTCCCTTCCTTCAGGGAACATGAGTTATGGTGCATAACTTTCAGTTTCCTCACACAGGTGTAAATCAATGGTTGTTTCGTTTGTCTCTATGTGTCCCTGTGATGGACTTGTGGCCTGTCCAGGGTGCCCCCTGTCTCTCACACCCAAAAAGGAAGAAGCATGTAAAAGATTATATATATTTTAAAAAAAATGTATGTCTGTCATTTTACTGTAACATTATTGCTCTGATGCATGCTCAATAATCCAGGTAGAAAAATCTAAAAAAGCTCAGGTAGAAAAATCTAAAAAAGCTAAGTCTGGTCCTCTCGACATTCAAAAAATAAAACAAAACAAAGCAAAAAACATTATTGGTTTGAGCCATTAGCAGTTTATTAGTTTTTTTTATATTTTCCTGCAATCAGAACAAGCGCTCAATACAAAAACAACTGGACATTATTTGTAATTATTTAATTGTAATTTTGTATTGAGCGCTTGTTCTGATTTTATCATGTCCTGGACGACTGAGAATCTTCACCAGCATTTTCCTGCAATACTGTCATAATGTTTTGTTTATGAGCTTCACGGGTCTCAAGCAGCCAGAGAACCTGAAAGTTATGCACCATAACTCATGTTCCCTGAAGGAAGGGAACGAGGTGCAGCACTATTGCTATGGTAAATTGCGCCCCCGCGTGATTACCTGAAGGAATACAATTACGCCTTAACGGCAGGGGGCGTCAGCGTCACCCCAGAGACCCCGCCCTCTGGGTACTTAAGACGCGGACGCCCATCCTACTTCCTCCAAAATGCACTTCACCGAGCTTCAGCGTTGAAAAGGGCCAACTGTGTTGCACCTCGTTCCCTTCCTTCAGGGAACATGAGTTATGGTGCATAACTTTCAGTTCCCTTATCAGTCAGTCACTGGGTGCAACACTATTGCTATGGGAACGTAATTCAATCACGCCCTTGAAAATGCTCAGTAAAATGCATGCTTGTGTGAACATCTGCCTTTATACATTAGGCATTTCTCGGTTGCTCTCTACTGTGTGTTAGAGAGGACAGCCTGAGTGACGTTGCACGCAGTAACGTCCAAACTGTAATGTTTTGCAAAAGTGTTCGTTGAGCTCCAGTTTGCAGCCGCACAGATGTCTGCAACTGGTACACCCTTGAACAAAGACCACGAGGTGGCCAAGCCTTGAGTAGAGTGGGCACATACCTCAGAGGGCACCTGTTGACCTTTGCTACTGTACGCCCTCTTAATGGCCTCAGTCACCCAGTGTGAGAGGCGTTGCTTTGACAGGGCCCTGCCAGTAGCTGGGGCTGCAAAACATACAAACAGTTGGTTTGTTTTCCTCCAATCAGCTGTTTTCTCAATATAAGCACCTAAGGCCCTAACGGGGCAGAGTGCTCTCAGTTTTTTCTGTTCCTCAGTGAGGACAGGAGCAGGAGGAAATGAAGAGTGTTCAAAGTCCAAACTTCTGGGATTCAAAGTCAGGACCTTTGGGACATATGTAGGGTTAGGCCTTAGGGTGAACTTTGACCCATCAGGAGCAAACCTGGTGCACATTGGGTGCACAGACAAAGCATGGAGGTCGCCCACACATTTTGCCGAGCAAAGAGCCAGGAGCAAAGCGGTCGTATAGGACAGCAAATCTATCCTAATATCGCTTAATGGTTCAAATGGGGGCTCACAGAGAGCACTCAGGGCCAGTTGGAGATCCCAATCAGGGGTCAAGGTCCGGCTAGGAGGTCTCTTACTCAGTACGCCCTTCATGAACCTTATCATGAGATGGTGTGCACCGGGCGTTTTGCTCCCTAGCCCTCATGGCATGCTGAGATGGCTGACAAAAACACCTTAATTGTAGAAAAGGAGAAGCCTTTCTCCAGCAGGTCCTGTAGAAAGGTAATAAGCTGAACCAGGTCACAGGAATAAGAAACAATATTCCTTTCCATGCACCAAGCTTCAAAAACACACCATTTACGAGCATAGAGAGTCTGTGTTGACATTGCTCTTACCCCTTGTATTGTGTTTACCACATTGCTAGGGAGGCCTGAGGCCATCAGTTTGTTCCTTTTAGCAGCCAAGCTGTAGTTTGCCACAGTCCTGGGTGTAAGCGGGGAGGCTGTTGTTGTTGGTGGTGCAACAGGTCTCTGAAGAGGAGCAGATGCCCACGTTCCTGGATTAAGCACAGTTCCAAGGGCCCTTGGCCCTGTGACCCCTTGGGGGCCAACTATATTATGGAGGGGACCTCCCTGTAAATGTGTTCCCACACTGTCCCTGTTGGACAACCGTGGACCAGAACGTTTGCTTTTTCTCCTTTTAGTGAAAGTCACGGCACGGAGGGGGTGCAGGTTTTGTATGTGAACAGACCTCCTGATTCCAGGTCGTTCCATGGCCAGGTCTGGTTCACAAGCCTCCGGTTCCACCATTACTCTGGAGTTGGTTAAAACTCCAGGGAACTGTGTCTCTCCTGTAGAGGGGATGCCATTCAAAGGCACAACTGATACAGTGAGTTGAGCACTGTCACACAAAACAGGTCCACTGCTTGTGCACGGCCTGTTGTCCGTACAAGATGAAAAGTTAGTTTCAGCATGAGGATGTAAAGCTGCACGAAACACCTTTTCCTGCAAAGCACCTATAAGCCTGGCTGATGTCATTAAGTCCAGATCTTGTCGGGCATGAGGAAGAGGAATCTGATCCAGCCCTGATGCATTTCCTGCTTTGTAACAACATTTGTTTACAAAACCGGCAGCGTCATAGTTGTCTATGTTGTCAGCATGTGAATCTAGCTCGGCCCTATGGGCCTCTGTTGTGGCTCCCCCGTCACCCATTGCTGATGTCCGCTGAAAAGCGTCTGGGGGCCATAACGGTACGTTGCCATGGTCACCAAGTTCTGTCGGCACGCCCTCCGGGTATGCGGACGTGATGTAGGCTTGTTGAATTTGTGTATTGTTGGCCCTGTGGGTTCCAACGGGGTGGGGGTCCAAAGATGTGACCCCCCTCACCTGGTCCCGTGAGAGCTGGTGTACCTGATTGCAGACGCCTCTGGGTCTGTCTGTTGCAGACAGACCTGAGGCAACCTGCTGGGGTTTATTGTTATGAGCTAGTACCCCATGAACCGCAAGGGAAGGAGGATGATAGCCCCCACCCTTTATAGTGATCGGTATCAGAGGAGAGCACTGTTGTTGATGTTGCTGTTTTTTTTTTGTTGTTTTTTGTCAAGAAACAGGGTGAAACTGTTCTTTGAATTTTTATTTGTGTTTTGTGCAACAACTTTTCTGACTTTATGTCACTCACAACAGAACAGTCATGTTTTATGCATACATCAAAGTCACCAGCTTTTTGTACCTTTTTACAAATAAAGTCTGGACATGTAAAGTTTGGCTCCCGTACCACGTGGGCGGGCGAGCCGGTAAAGCTGAGCAGAGGGCCCGTTTCATCAGGCACGCTTCTGTCTTGTGTCCCGGTNCCTGGGCATGCCTTCCCGGAGGGCCTCAGCCTGTTTACGCCTCTGTTCTAGCCTGGTCTGTATCCGGTCCAGAGCTCTTCCTGTTCTTCTTCCGGCTCTCGGCAAAGCAAGTCGCATATCTTTTTGCTCCTACCCTCCCTAAGTTTTCCTCCTCTCTGCTTGCTTTTTGTCTCGTCCGTGACTCTTCAGCGCTCACTCGAACCAATTTGCGATGGAGTTAATAAATTGGGCTGTTTCATCTATAGATAAGATTTTTTCCACGAAGCGGACCGGGCCAGGAGAAGCGGCCTGCCCCTCTGACACGCACGCTGTCGGATACATGATGGACTCCTGGGGACAGTGGCAACCCATGTGTTTGACCGTCTTGTCTGTCGAAGACGTGGAAGATTTGTGGATTATTGGGATATTGGTGGCAGCTGCTCTGTTTTTTGGCGTGAGCGGAGCTGTCTGTTACTGGAAGATTAGGAAGACTGCGGCGGCTATCGGCGCGCTGGCCAAACTTCCTGATCAGCAAGAATCTCTGATCCGGGCTGTGAGCTCCTCATCCCAGCTGTTGTACGAACTGAACCGCACGATAGGAGCGGCGGGAGACCACCGCGGACCTGCGGTGCGCTTTGGAACTCGTTTACAGCCGCCCGGCATTAATCAGGGCACGGATGGGGGTTCGTAGCTTCGGAACCTCATATGTTTCGGCGATTTTGGACCTGAACAGCACCTGGACCTTGGAAGGCTGCAGTCAAAAAGAACACTGTGGCCTGGATTGAAGATAAACAATAACTATCTAATCTAGTTTCTGCACGACCTTGGAAAAAGAAGAAGGCTGTTTGCTGGAAACTATTCTCCTGGAGTGAAGCTGAGAGACACTGCTGACCCCCCCCCCTCCCTCCCCAGAGGTCTCTGGGAGTGTGCTCGGAGGCGCCAAGCTTAACAACTGCTGAACTGTGTTATCTGAGTGCTGCTCACAGACTCTTTTGATCTCCTTGCATGTCGTCAAATCTGCAACAATGTCTTGTCTGGTTGTGCTTATTGCTGATAGAGTTTTTGGGACTTTATCATAGAGTGTCTTAAGGCAATCTTTGATAGATTCTTTTTTTGAATATCACAAATGATACCTATTGTGTTTTTCCTTTTTCCATATCTGTTTGACCTTCATCCGGAGACGGATGAGTGCGGCCGCGCAGAAGAACATGTCATGTGTTTGGAAATGCTGCAGCTTTGCACACTCCCCCTCTTCCGGACGACTGTGTATACATAATCACGTTGTATTAATTAACTGGTGCAATGTTAATAAATAAATCTCTTATCTCTCTCTTATCTCTTATCTTATCTCTTCCAAACAGTCCCGTCGGTTCTATCGAGTGGTGCAGAAAATGAATCCGCTGACCCTCCGGGAGGTCTGTCAGAGTTATCCACAGATGACGTTGGATGATGACCACCTCAGCCATGCATCTGCCCTGTGCGATGGCTGCTGTCCCCATCATGCGGAGCACAAAGTCTGTTGCCCTGCGGGCTTCTTGCAGCACTTCGGTGGCAGCCTGCTTGTCTGTCATCACCTGGAGCTCCTGTAGTTTTTCAGCCAGGTACGCCTGCATCATCGCAGACGCATTCATTGCACATGCCGCAAGGCCCTGAGCCCTGTAACACTTCTCGAGCTGAGTAGCTGAGGCTCGACAGGCTTTACTGGGAAAAGTCGGTTTTGTTCCAGAAGATCTGGGGGCAAATGAGATGCAAGCGTGTCCTCCATTTGTGGCACGTTGGCTATCCCCGCTGCCTCCATTCCAGCCACGTCCAGGAACTGTGAGAGTGGGAGCAGCATGGGAGATCTGGGTTCGGCCCAGGTGCGAGCCTGTTCTGTATGGAAATCCGGAAAGATGGGCATCCTGTGCCTTGTTGTAGATTGCTGCTTAGCGTAAAAATAATTTCCTACCAACCTCGTGACTTGTTGACGGGGTGGAGGTTCTGGCCAAAGGATCTGCAGCGCATCCGCCGCTCTACGGCACAAGTCGAACAGAGCGGGGATCGAGGTGTCAGTCTCCGGGAGCACTGGCGCCGGGTTGTGAGAGAGGTCCTCCTCCTCTCCGTCGTATTCGTTGTCAGCTTCGTCACCAGAGATTTCACCTGAGGCTGTTAGCGAGATCTCATACGCGTTCACCATGCCTCGAGTGTCAAATTTGGCTGTCGAGTCCCTGATGGGAGCTACCTTTCGACTCGAGTACTGTCCTCCAAATCCATGCTCTCGAGCTCCGGTGTAGGAGTGAGAGCCTCAGTGAGGTCTGGGTCTGTTGGCGCCGCAGCTGCGCCCATGGCTTTGGCCACGAAGTCCACCCAGTGCCTCCTCACCGCCTCCAGCATCTGGCTGAAGTGTGGGCAGGAGTCGGGTGCGTCCAGCGCCATTTTCGCGTGCAGCATTCCCAGGCAGACAGGACTAGGGTTGGGCATCGAGAATCGAGAATCGTTCGGAACCGGGACTAACTGTCCGGTTTTCCCGGAATCGTTCAAAATATTAATTTGCGATTCCTAAGTTCGATGCTAGTTAGCCGACCGGAAGTAGCCCCGCCGAAAACCAACGAAGAAGAATCAACCGGAAGTGTGGATTCCGCGATCGAAAGCGTACTAATTTATAAAATGACCAGTCAGGTCAGTGCAGCACTTGCAATAATTTTCTATCATGCAAAGGAGGGTGGAGAAGTAAAATAGTGTCCCGTCTTTGACGCGCTCCACCGGATTATTTTCGCTTCGTATCGACCGGAAGTACCGAGTGGTCCGTCTGCAAAACGCTCCGCCGAACTTTTCGCTAATCGCCACCTCTTCGGCTCCACCAGGTAAATAAATAAACTATAAACTACATCTCATACCAACATTAAGGCAGCTAACAAGTTATACTCCGCTTAAAGCGGTAAGTCAGCTCAAATACAAACACGATGCTAACGTTAGCTTGTATTTTTTCTTCTTAGACAAACGACCTGAAATGGCTTCAGTGTTCACCAGTGACTGTCCAAGGTAAAAACGTCAGTAACTTTAGAGTGCCACAGCTGTTACAGCATATGTTGTGAAAAGGTTGCATCCCTTTTCAGATGTGAATTCAACCATGGATTGCACTTACATTGCACTCAAATCCAACACTTATTAACATTCTTAATCCATTTAAAGTTCTCAGTGTCTTTTAAAATGTCTAAATGTCTCTAGTTTTCAGTATTATATAATTTCTGTTTATGTTCTCTTTCATTCCATTATGAGTGCATGTCACAGTTTGAAGAATTATTGAATAGGTTAGTTAGGCAATAACAACAGAGCTAATAATTGTACACATTCTCAGTCTTAAAAATGATTTAATAATCTCTTTTTACTGATAATACTGATAAACCTGTTGTTTGTTTAGGAACTTCCTGCAGCCTGTCCAGAAAGTCTCCACTGGAGGAGCGTTTTGCTGAGGAAGAGGCACAACATAATTTCACAACTCCATGTCCATGAAGAAACAAATGGAGAGAGGGCTGCAGATACCAGGACATCCCACCAGCTGTTCTGTCTGAGGATCCTGCTGCAGGTGGTGGAACCAGGTTAGCCCATCAGTGGGAGCTCAGTAACATGACTGCAGCATCAGACACTGGACAATATTATATGTATAATAATAATAACAATAATAATAATAATATATGTTTGTGAGTCCTCCATGTTACCATACCATTTTATTTATAAAGCACTTTCAACAGGAACAAGTCCACACCAAAGTGCTTCATGTTGGCTCTAATCTGCCCTGTGAGAAATTCACAGTAAATGTAACAAAAAGGAAAAAGTTCATAGCATTAAATTCAAACAGAAGTTCAAATTATTTCATCCTGAAATAACTCTGGCTAACTACTGTAGCTTTTTTATAACATGGAGTTAAACTCAATGTAGTCTCCTCAGATAAATAGTGTTACCATTATTTTTATATTAAAGGTTCTGTTAACTTATTATTTTTATATTTGATTGTTCAGTGCCCTGAGACAACTTCTGTTGTGACTTGGAGCTATACAGTATAAATAAACTGAACTGAATTGACACGTCTTTTTGTAACCCCGCCTACAAAAAGAATCGGAACCGAGAATCGAAAAGAATCGGAATCGAAACGAAGAATCGGAATCGGAACCGGAATCGCTCAAATTCAAACGATGCCCAACCCTAGACAGGACAGGCCTCGTGGGTGTCTGTCGCAGAAAGGAAAAAAACGCAGCCAATGGGGCAAGCGTGCGAGGTTGGGCTTGTCGTCCTGCTAGCCTTTTTCGTAAATCTTGGCTTTCGTTTTCGTTTCTCTCTTGAGCCATGTCCGAGAAAAAACAAGCAAGTATTTTCAAAAATCTTTTCCGAGACGTCTCCTCCCTCGCGTCGCTTTCGTTGGCTAGCCTTCTACGACTTTAGCAGGGTAGCGATGTGACGCAGTTAGCGCCATCGAGCGAAGCAGTCTGTGGAGAGA
>JBBPBX010027204.1:0-10480 GCA_038048925.1 Garcialebias charrua | reverse complement strand
CAGGTTGACTCGACTGACTGTGGAGTGTGAATGTGAACCGCACCAGCTGAAATGTAAACAAATGTTCTGAATTTTGGATCCTTAAAAGAGCTGAGTCTAACGGACTCGCAGGTGTGAAAACACCCTAAGGCTCTATAAAGAGCTATTTACGACAGGCAAAATATAAATTATTTGTGACTTTTCCACAAAACCCAGCAGCTTTGAATATTATCATCCCATTAAATGTCTGTTATTACCGTAGTTGTGATCATCCCCATAGGTAGCGTTCAGACTGTCCCTCCTACCTCCTAGTAGGTTTAAAGTTTTGTTCTTATCCAGCATCAACGTGTAGCATGGAGGCTGCACGGCTGCAGAAAGAAACACTTTACAGAGAGTGGTGAAGGCTGCACAGAAGTCTGTTGGAGTTAGTCTCCTCGCTATCACAGACATTTACACCTCCAGATGCAAGAAGAAAGCCACCTGCATCATGAAAGACCTCACTCACCCAACGCACACACTCTTTGCCCCACTCCCCTCAGGAAGGAGGTTGAGGAGCATGAAATGTAGAACCACTAGACAGAGGAACAGCTTCTACCCTGAAGCTGTTAGACTCATCAATAAATAAATAATAAGAATAATTACTGCAAAATATCACATCATGCTGATGCTGATCTGTTTTCTTGTTGCTGTGTTCATTTGTGACCATCTGCTCATACAGACTCATGTTCGTGCTGCTGTTTGTAATGATGTTTTTCTATTACATTAGGGCTTAGTGTATTTCTAGTTGATGTTTTTCTTAGTTATATCCTAGATGTTATTACTGTTTTTCTCTTACATTTTGTTGTTGGATGTAACTGGGACCCTGTGTACATAATCTCGTTTCATCACATGTACCACATGCGGTGCAAATGACAATAAAGATTCTCTGACTCTGACTTATCGCTGATAATATGCAGCTTCACCTGCGTCTAAAAACAGAAGGTTTTTTATAGCTTTATTCAACCCTTTTCCTAAACCAAACCTTACACCTGACCCAGAGCACTGTCTCTAAACGTATACCTCTGACCCTATTATCAGCAATAAGGTAACGTACCTTTAAACCTACTAGGAGGTACAAGAGGGACAGCCTGATCCAGCTGATCAAATGGCTGATAACATTCAAAGCAAGTGCAAAACCCCACTTTAACAGAACTAAAATTTTATTTTAATGGAAGAAAAATGAAGACAAGTAAATGATACAGGAGGGAAAAAAGCTGACGGTCAAGAAACAAACAAACAAAAACAAAAAACAAGATTAAGAAAGATTTCAGACGCCTGCAGAGATTTTCAGAGAACTTTGAGGAGATTTTTGAAAATGAGAGCACTTTCCAGATGTGCTACAGAGATCAGCATCTGTAGCATTAATTACAATACCCCCCCCCCTTCACACACGCTGTACTCCACCACCTGTTTCCTTTGAATAGACATGCTGTACGTGAGTAAAATCCAGGAATCTTCATTCAGCACAACTGCTGATGCAACCTCATACAACTGCAACCCTCACCCCCCTACACAGATACCACAAACAATCCCCTGTGGATATCTCGGTGTCTCATCTATTAGGAGGTGAAAGTAAGAAAGAGGATGAATAAAAGCTCTCTGTCACCTAAGTTGTCTTGTCCATGTGGTTTGTTTCTTTTCTCACAGCTGAATTGATTTGGCAAGTCAAGCGCTTCACTGATGGAGAGATTGTCAGACCCAAGAGGATAGGGACACACTGATTGTGGTGAGACGTGTGCGTGTGTGCATGTTGTCATGTCGGAGCTGTGTTTTGCTGGTGTTGGCTCGCTCTGTATTGCTGCTATCTCAATCTAAAGATTGCACCTGCTCAGCTGGGGGTTTGTTTTTGTGCTGCTTTCCTGGAACCGGGGAGAAAATGTATCGCAGATTAGGTTTGAGCCATTTCAAAACAATCCACCAGCGATGAGCTGTGAGTTCATCTTTTTAGGTCTTGGGCATGAGAGCAGCAGACCGGCTTCCATGAAGTAGCACGGATTAAAACATAGTGTTAAATGCCTTTAAAATAAAAGTCTATACTTGGAGGATTTGTGGAATACAAGCTCACAAGATCAATTTATGCTGGCTGCAGATTTCTCTGGGAAATTTAAGTGGTAAAAGCTCAAGCTTATCTGAATATGAGGTAAAGGACTGATGGTGGGGGACGCAAAAGCAGTAAAAGCCTCTTATAAGTCAAGATCTTCCCTAAACAGAAAGCATACTTGTGTGACAGTCCACACATCCCTGTTAAACTGTCAGGTTGGCAGCCGTTTTGCTCCTTCTGGCCCAGATACGACTGTCCTCTTATTCCTGCTGATCACTGAAACAAGTTAACAGCAATTTCGAAATGTACAGATTATTACAAAAAAGGTACCGATTCTCAGTATCACAGTGGATTTAAAAACATCAGTCATAAGACTCACAATGTGCAGTGAAGGGTGGACTTTTCTGTCTTTCAAAATTATTTCTACGCATTAATACAGGGAAATGCAGGGATCAAGACATCAAGTAAGTAACGGGTGGGGGAAAGCTACAGAGAAATTATATCAGCTGTTACAACACTTAACGAACATCAATGGAGGGGCCGAATAGAGATACAAACTACATTTTCTTTTCCCCCTCCTCAACCTCCCACTTAGACTCAGAGGCTTTAATTCTCCGTAGTGATCTTTGGATGTTCCAAACAGCTACAGTGAATAAACAAGATTACCCATTTGGACATGCCTGTAAATCTTATCATATTGGAGCAGGGGACAGTGATTGTGTGATGCTCACTAAAGCAATAAGGTTGACAGGGGGTGAAGAAGCAATGCTTGCTCAAACAAATATTCTTCTTTTGTCTTTGACACTCAGTGTGGTTGTTGTTCTTTGTTTGCGCTGATGTTCTGCAAGCTGTGACAACAAGAAGGATTGATCTTCTTAGGCATGAAGCATGTAATATGTCAAACAGTATTCTCTGTCAGATACTAATCAAGATGAAATTTGCAGGATGGCTTCATTATACAACCAATCATTTTTCAGTTATGCTCTCTCAAAATGTAAAGTCTTAGCAAAACAAAACTCTGTAAAGGTGACTGTGGATAAAAGGATAATTTTAAACAAAGATAAAGCCATTGAAGTTGAGTTTAGGGAGCCAGAAAGATTTTTATTTTTCCAAATATTATTTCAGATCTTTTGAAGTGGGTTTATGTGGAAAAGTTATGAACAATAATATTTTACCAGTTTTAGATACCTCTTTCAACAACATCCATTTAAAGAAATAGTGTTTAATTCTGAATAAAGTATTGACATTATTGTAATAGACACAAAACAAAAATATGGAAGATGAAGCTGTTAAGGACAAGTGCCTCCTGTAGGCTGGCTGTAGGACAATTTTAAAGTTTTGTGATCAGAATCAGAATCAGCCTTTATTGTCGTTGCACAGAAGCACAACAAAATGTCATTTCAGTACAGCCCGTCCAAAGAAACGCAGACATGGGTAGACGGGGTGTCTGAGGCTGCAGCCTCATGAGAAGCGCTGCCTTTTTCATTAGATAAGGAAAAGGAAACACAAGGAAAGAGGAGGTAAATAAAAAAAATCATATCTCACACACAGTGTGAAGTTTCAATGTTGGTTCATTTATAGACTCAATGCATTCCCTAAATCTTTATCATTTAATTTCAAAGCCAACAAGAATCACGTCTAAAATGTTTTTTAACAGGCGATGTTGGTGTGCATTTCTCGCAGAAATATGGGTATTGTCTCTCAGCTCGTGTTAGCTAACGGTAGAGCTAGCCAACTAATGATATTTAACATAAACCTAGCTAGTGGCAATATTCCACAATATAATTTTAAATTTTCGTTTGAGGCAATTGTGCTCTCGCGTGCCGTGGAAGTTAAAAGTCGCAGGGAAAAGAAAGGTGGAGGCACGCGGGGTGTCTTCCCCCAGTTGCTTCTTAGCAGCTAAGCTAAAAAGGATACACGAGTCTGTCAAGTCTCCCGTTTTGGCCGGGAAACTACCGTATTTTACCCCTCTTTCCCGTCGTGATCCCGAATTATTATTTTCCCGGAAATCTCCCGTATTATAATATTATTTAAAAAAAAAAAAACATTCCGGTGCCTCTGTCACTAGCCTCGCGAGAACTGCCACCTGCAGTCGCCTCGGTGGCAGTTCTCGCGATGTTACTGCTGGCGCGGTCGAGAGCAAACCCGGAAAAACACAGAGATGGATGTAACGAGAAGTAACGAGAGAGGACGCGTACCTGCCAAAAAAGTTAAGATTTCGTGTAAATATGTTGAAAAATGGGACAGCGAATTTATTTTCCTAAAGTTTATGCGTTTTTTAAGATTTGTAACTGCGACTTTAGTCTCATGGGGGAAGGAACGATGTCCGTCAGCATGAAAAATCCGTCAAGCACAAAGGTAGGCTTATCAGATTGTGACCACATAACTGGTTTGAAAGAGGCTGATAGGTAGTTATTTTAGATTTCTTGTAAACCTGTCTTAAAATGTTAGGGGTCCTGGACTTTGGTTGGCTAGTGCAGGGGGCTGCAACCTGCGGCTCTGGGGCCACATGTGGCTCTTTGGTCCCTCAGCAGTGGCTCCTCCAAGCTTTGATCAAAACTAACTTTAAACTGAATTTTATTTGTTCTTATAACAACAAAAAGGGCTAGTTTTAGCAGTTTTTCCTGTCATTTCCTTTGCAAATGTGTGAATACTAGAACTAATAGAAGGAGTAAAACATAAGTTAACTTTATTTATTTGAAGTAGGATATTTAATTTTTCCACAATTAAAATAATTTACCTAGACCTGCATAGTTCATTATTTTATTTTTTAATTGGGAAAGATCACATTATTTTTTCCTTCTTTATGATAATCTGGTCTTTTTTAGTCTTAAAATGTAAAAATATCAACAAATCATTAGATATTTTCAGCTTTACAATGGCCAGAAAACTACCGGTCAGAAAATTGTCCTTTAACAAACTTAAAGTGGTCTGTGGGCCACCAGTTGAGAATCCCAGTTGGCTCCGGAAACATTTAATTTAGTGAACAAAGGGGCAGAAATGGCTCTTTTGATCATAAAGGTTGTAGATCCCTGGCCTAGTGGGGTGGCTCGGCGTACCCGGCAGAAAATTTCCCTTATTTTTAAATACAAAACTTGACAGGTGACGAGTGAGTCGCACAGACTGCAAACACTTAAAAAAATAATAGCAACCTGAACCAAACGTTTGGTTCTGCTGCCCCTTGGCTTGTTGATCACGGATCAGACAGGCCACCAGCAAACCTCCCATTAATCAGTCTGCTCAACAACTACTAGCTAGCTTCTGTTAGCTGTGCAAAGGGTCCCTGTGTGAAACGGTGAGCATCTTCTTCTTTCAGCTTTTCCCTTTTCAGGTGTCACCACAGCAAGTCATCCTCCTCCACCTCACTCTGTCCTCTGCATCCTCTGTCCTCACTCCAACTACCTTCATGTCCTCTCTAACTGCATCCATATATCTTCTCTTTGTCTTTTTCCTGGCAGCTGCAGCTGCATTTGTACTCGGACCCACACAAATAACTGAGCTTGGCATGTAATGAATAAGTGATTATTCTCATGTGTAATGTAATTCGAACTGTAAAACTAAAATAGTTTTTTTCTTAATTTTCTAATTTATAACCACAAGTCTGGTTAATGTTATTACAGGAAATCCCTGTTTGGAAAAGCATCTTCAAGCTTGAAGAATGGCAGGCACAATTCCCTTTATTGGTGACGCTTCATGTGAGTAAAATCCATCACCATTAAATGACTTATTCATTTATCTATTCATCTTAAACATCAGAATGAATGTGTCATAAGGCCCTCTCACACTTGAACGTTTTAGACAACTCATGCCAACTTGTGAAAATTTAGGAGATATCTATAGTGCAGCTATGTTTACTCTTTAAGATTTTTATTCCTGTTAATGTGACGAGACATTTCCATTTATTAACAGATGACAGCATTGATGAAACATATGGTGTGAATGTGCAGTTTGAATCTGATGAAGAGGTAAAGGTTTTTTTTCATGATGTTACAGGTAGTCCCCGACTTACGAGCGAGTTCCGTTACAACGAGGCGCTCGTAACACGGAAATCTCGTAAATTGGAACGGCCGCCACGTGTCTCGTAAGTCCGGAATTTCGCTCGTAAGTTGGAACGGTTTTGCTAGCGCGACTACAAACACTTGTTTTTCATCGAAAAACTGCTTATGAGTGCATAAAAATGATCGGAAACGTGTGTCCACATGTTTAGCTAACGAACTGTGGTGAAAAAACACAGAAAAACTCGGTATTTTTTGCGTTTTTTCCAAAAATTCGCCAGCTCGTAAGTCCGGAACCTCGTAAGTAAGAGCGCTCGTAAGTTGGGGACTACCTGTATATTCCTTTTTGTTCTCAGCTTTCTGCACAACGAACTGACCCTCATTGAAAATAAGATTCACCTGACTTTGAATTTCACTGATGAAAGTTATTGTAAATTTTGTCCTCAGAAGCTTTGGAACATCCAGATGTTTGTGCTCAAAATAAATTATAAAAGTAATCATTTTTCTGGTTTGCAGGAAGGAGATGAAGACCAGTTTGGAAAAGTACGAGATGAACACTCAGATGAATACGGTGAAGGAGATATATTATTATTAATAATAATAATTAATATTTTGAAATTGTTTGTGTTTTTCACACGCACAGTTCAGTATTGTACCATGCTGGCGAGTGCTCAGAGTGAAGCAGAAAAGGAACGTATCATAGGGAAAATGGAGTCGGATCAGGAGCTGTCAAAGATCCTCTACCAGCTTCAGGAGACCGAGAAGGAGGACATAATTTGGGTAAGACTTCCTGTTTGTGAAGTTATGCCATAAAACCATTTGTCTGTGTGGACCGTCACAGCTCGGTTTTGTTTTCTAGGAAGAGCGATCTCGCAGGGAGAGGATAAATGGAGCTTATTTATATAGCGCTTTCCAGCCCCCTGTGAGGAGCCCCAAAGTGCTTTACAATACCAGCCATCCACCCATTCATTCAGACATTCATACACCGGTAGTGGTAGCCTTCCTTGCAAGGCGCCATCCAGACCTACCGGGAGCAACTCGGGGTTAAGTGTCTTGCTCAGGGACACAACGACACATGGTGGGCGGATGCGGGATTCGAACCTCCAACCTTCCGATCAGGGGTCGACTGCCATTACCACTACACCACGGCCGCCCCAGGGTGAGGAAGTCTCGTGTTGATGACTTGGAAGCAATGGACATTGGCCATGGAGAGGTAAATACTGTCACATTTACATACATACTTGCATACATACATGTACATGTACACGTACATATATACATGCATACATACATACATACGTACATACATGTACATACCGGTACATGTACATACATGTACATACCGGTACATGTGCATACATGTACATACCGGTACATGTGCATACATGTACATACCGGTACATGTGCATACATGTACATACCGGTACATGTGCATACATGTACATACCGGTACATGTGCATACATGTACATACCGGTACATGTGCATACATGTACATACCGGTACATGTGCATACATGTACATACCGGTACATGTGCATACATGTACATACCGGTACATGTGCATACATGTACATACCGGTACATGTGCATACATGTACATACCGGTACATGTGCATACATGTACATACCGGTACATGTGCATACATGTACATACCGGTACATGTGCATACATGTACATACCGGTACATGTGCATACATGTACATACCGGTACATGTGCATACATGTACATACCGGTACATGTGCATACATGTACATACCGGTACATGTGCATACATGTACATACCGGTACATGTGCATACATGTACATACCGGTACATGTGCATGCATGTACATACCGGTACATGTGCATGCATGTACATACCGGTACATGTGCATGCATGTACATACCGGTACATGTGCATGCATGTACATACCGGTACATGTGCATGCATGTACATACCGGTACATGCATGTACATACCGGTACGTGTACGTGCGTGTACATACCGGTACGTGCGTGTACATACCGGTACGTGTACGTGCGTGTACATACCGGTACGTGTACGTGCGTGTACATACGTGTACGTGTACGTGCGTGTACATACGTGTACGTGCGTGCACATACGTGTACGTGCGTGTACATACGTGTACGTACGTGTACGTGCGTGTACGTACGTGTACGTACGTGTACGTGCGTGTACATACGTGTCCGTGCGTGTACATACGTGTACGTGCGTGTACATACGTGTACGTGCGTGTACATACCGGTACGTGTACGTGCGTGTACATACCGGTACGTGTACGTGCGTGTACATACCGGTACGTGTACGTGCGTGTACGTGCACGTGCGTGCACGTGCGTGTACGTGCACGTGCGTGTACGTGCACGCACGTGCGTCCATACGTACGCACGTACGTGTACGTACGTGTACGTACGTGTATGTACGTGTACGTACGTGTATGTACGTGTACGTGTACGTACGTGTACGTACGTGTACGTACGTGTACGTACGTGTACGTGTACGTACGTGTACGTGTACGTACGTGTACGTACGTGTACGTGTACGTACGTGTACGTACGTGTACGTACGTACGTGTACGTACGTGTACGTACGTGTACGTACGTGTACGTACGTGTACGTACGTGTACGTACGTACGTGTACGTACGTGTACGTACACGTACGTGTACGTACGTGTACGTACGTGTACGTGTACGTACGTGTACGTGTACGTACGTGTACGTACGTGTACGTGTACGTACGTGTACGTACGTGTACGTACGTGTACGTACGTGTACGTACGTGTACGTACGTGTACGTACGTGTACGTGTACGTACGTGTACATGCACGTACGTGTACGTACGTGTACATGCACGTACGTGTACGTACGTGTACATGCACGTACGTGTACGTACGTGTACATGCACGTACGTGTACGTACGTGTACATGCATGTACGTACGTGTACATGCATGTACATACGTGTACATGCATGTACGTACGTGTACATGCATGTACGTACGTGTACATGCATGTACGTACGTGTACATGCATGTACGTACGTGTACATGCATGTACGTACGTGTACATGCATGTACGTACGTGTACATGCATGTACGTACGTGTACATGCACGTACGTACGTGTACATGCATGTACGTACGTGTACATGCATGTACGTACGTGTACATGCATGTACGTACGTGTACATGCATGTACGTACGTGTACATGCATGTACGTACGTGTACATGCATGTACGTACGTGTACATGCACGTACGTGTACGTACGTGTACATGCACGTACGTGTACATGCACGTACGTGTACATGCACGTACGTGTACATGCACGTACGTGTACGTACGTGTATGTACATGTACATACATGTACGTGTACATACAGGTACATACTACATGCATGTACATACAGGTACATACTACATGCATGCATGTACATACATACTAGTACATACATACATGTACATACCAGTACATACATACATACATACATACAACGTAATTACTACACACATACATACATACATACACATGCATACACACATACATACCACATACATACATACCTACAACATACTCCATAAATACTACACACATAATACATACATACTACATACATATAAATACTATATATATATATATATATATATATATACACAAATATGCATATACATACATGTATATATATACATACATTTACATACGTATGTATGTATGTAGTATGTATGTAGATGGCCTCGTTCATAGGAACGATGGTTTTAGAGAGGAGTAAAGGAGGCCATCTTTGTGAAAAGAAACCGTCCATCATTAAAAAGGGGTTGAGGCCTCCTGGTTCAACTGTCCCCCTCCTACAATGCTGTTATTGCTAGTATCACTCAGCCCTCTGTGAATAGCAAACAACCATCAGGGTACTAACGATCCATCGTTAGGCTGATGGTCCTCCTTGATCATGGGAGCAGCTGGTTTTGTTTGTCATCAGAAAACTGGTTGATCCACTGAGAGGGTGCTATTTATAAGACTAAGCTGAATACAGCAGCTCAGACTGAGGAAGTCTTTCAGACGAAAGACGAAACATTTCTACTTTTTTGTTTTGTTTTGTTTTTTGAATGTCCAGAGGACCAGACTTAGCTTTTTTAAATATGTATTTTACTTTACTGAAACTTCAAAATAATTATAATGGTCGTCTTTTCTTTTAACAGGTGTTTTTTTCGGATAAATCCAGAAAAGGGAACCAAAGTGGAGAACAAACACTCAAAGCGTCGTCTCAACCTGAACCCCCGAGTCCTCACCCTGATACAGGAACTCACCGATCACGAGTGGTGTGACACCTAAATAAGGACTCTCTTTGTGGACTCTAACTTGTTCAATGAAGAGGTACTGCAAGTTTTTGCTTTTTGGACTATTAGCAGGAAAAAAATATTTGACGTTTCTG
>JBBPBX010027203.1:23405-37469 GCA_038048925.1 Garcialebias charrua | reverse complement strand
GGAGATCCCCAAACCTACCTTTGACACCTTAGATAAAATGATAACTGGATTTATATGGCAAAAAAAGCGCCCAAGGATCAGATTAAAAACCCTACAGTTACCTAAATCTAAGGGGGGTCTCAAAATTCCTAACTTAAAATATTATTATTGGGCTGCACAACTTAAACCCTTAATAGTTTGGCTACAGAATAGTACAGGTTCTCGATGGATGGAAATAGAGGAAAGTATGTGCTCAGTACCACTGCAAGCACTACCTTTCTTAGATGCACCTGCAAAGAAAATTTCAATCTGGACTAACAACACTCTCAAAATCTGGAATAAAATACAATCAGGGTTTAAGTTATTAAAACAGATATCACTTCTATCAAATATAGGATTTATGAAGACGTTTACTCCAAATAATTTAGATTCTGGGTTTAAAAATTGGTCTAATTATGGACTAACATATATCCACCAATTAATTAGAGAGGGAAATTTTAAAACTTTTGAGCAGTTGAAGAGTGAATTTGGTCTCCCTAAGACGGACTTCTATAGATATTTACAACTTAGAACCTTTGTGATGTCACACAATAACTGGATCAATCTTCATGAACCTACACTCATAGAAAATTTCCTAGTGGACATACAAAAGGGAAAGGTAAATAAAAATAAAATAATTAGTAAAATATATGAAGTGTTTCTATCTATGAGTATGTCTGACACCACAAATATTAAGCAGAAATGGGAGACGGAGTTGCAGGAACAAATAAGGGGAGATACTTGGGAAGAAATATGCACTGAAGCACATCTAGCCACAAATTCTAATACATGGAGAGAATTCAAATGGAAAGTAATAATCCGCTTTTTTAGAACACCAGCAATAACAAGTAAAATGGCCCTAACAAATCCCAGCTCTTGCTGGAGAAATTGTGGGATGTTGAACGCAAATCATACACATATCTTTTGGTCTTGTCCTAAGCTAAATTTATTCTGGGAGCAGATTTTTGAAGCCCTCAAGGTAATCTTTAGGAAAAGTATTCCAAAATCTCCCATAGTGGCAATATTGGGAGAAATACCTGATGGAATACACAGGAAGGGTGAAAAATATCTCTTAAATATTTTGCTCACAGCAGCTTTGAAATGTATAACTATTAGATGGATGAAATTAGAGCCTCCTACATATAACATATGGATACAAAAAATCTGGGACATTTATTTGATGGAAGAAATCACATACTCACTAAGGCTTCAAAAACCAATTTTTAATATAAGATGGAGCCCTGTTTTACCATTACTGATTCAGTGACACAATTATAGGATCGCCTTCTTGTCTTTAGTGGTTTATGCTGTGAATTTTAGGATCTATCTGAAGTGTTGTCATGCTTGGGAATGTGTGGAATGTTTTACGTCGGAGGGGATTTTTTTTCTTTTCGGGTTATTTCTTTTTCTTTCTTTTTTTTTTCTTTTTCTTTTTTTCTTTTTTTATTATACAATTATTTTTTATTGTTTTTTTATTTATTATGTTTATTCTGTTGATATTACTAATCATTGCTAGAATATAGCTTGTCTCATTTCTGTTCATCAAGTTATAATGTAAAAGATTTAAGTAAGTAGAGACAGAAAAATGTCATTGTTGTTAAAGGTGCTGTGTGTAACTTTCTGTAGAGTGCAGAACTTAGAAAAATTTTCAACAGGAAAAGCATTCTGATCCCTCCCCCTCAGAGCCATATATGGCTCTGAGGGGGAGGCTCTGCTGAGATTCAAATTCAAGCTCTGTTTTTATTGGCTGATTCAAATTCAAGCTCTGTTTTTAATTGGCTGGTTACAAACTCTGTTTTTATTGGCTGTCATTGTCCTGGTCACTCTGTGTTTTTAGTGTTTTTATAAATGCTGATAGAGAAGCAAGGGGACTATAGTTTTTTTCAGAGATTACTTTGTCTAACATCAGTTTGTCAGTAGATAGTGACAGAGTGAAGAAATATGTTAAAAATATATTGTTTGAAAAGTTACAGACTACATTACAATCTTACATACCCCAGACCTGTGACAGCTCAGCCTCTGCGCTGAATGAACTGAATGAGTTCTTTGCTCGGTTCGAGGCAAGTAACAGCACACCAGCACATAAACTCCCCCCCTCTCCTGATGGCCAGGTGCTGACGCTGTCCTCAGACAGCGTAAGGCGATCATTCATCAAGATTAACGCCCGGAAGGCCTCTGGTCCTGACAACATACCTGGTCGTGTGCTGAAGGACTGTGCAGGGGAACTCGCAGCGGTCTTCACGGACATCTTTAACATCTCACTGAGCCAGGCCATCGTCCCCACCTGTTTCAAAGCCACCACCATCATCCCTGTCCCAAAGAAGGCAACGCCCGCATGCCTCAATGACTATCGCCCAGTAGCACTCACCCCCATCCTGATGAAGTGCTTTGAACGGCTAGTCATGAAAAGCATCACATCTGTCCTCCCTGACTCCCTGGATCCCTTCCAATTTGCATACCGACCTAATCGCTCAACCGACGATGCCATCTCCTCTGCCCTTCACACAGCTCTCACACATCTGGACACGAAGGACTCCTATGTTAGAATGTTGTTCATCGACTTCAGCTCGGCATTTAACACCATCATCCCCCAACAGCTCATCCTTAAACTGGACAGTCTGGGGCTGAACACCTCAATGTGTAACTGGCTGCTAGACTTCCTGACCGGGGACCACACTGCAAAAACGTAAAATCTTACCAAGTCAAATTTTCTAATTTCAAGTCAAAACCTCTTATCACACTTAATATAAGTCAAAAACATATTTCTAAGTAAGACATAACAACTTGTTTTGAGACAATGCATCTTGAAAATCTTGATAAGGCAAAAAGTCTTGAAAATATCTTGTTTTGAGTCATTTCTTATTTGAAACAAGCTTTTTTGACATTTCATTAACATTTGCAGTTGTCGTGAGGTTTGTAAAATGTGAAAAATCTTGTTTCAAGATAACAAACTAACTTGAATTTAGACAAATCTGTTTCTTTGATCAGCATGCCCACTCAAAGTATTAATCATTCTATTTTTTATACAGGTTCTGTTTAACTTTGAACAGACTCCATTGTCCTAATACAATTTCTTTAAACCAATAGTTCATTAACATTTTCTACATTGTATTTTTTTCCAAGGCTGAATACTACATAAACATACCTACTGTGCAGTTTATATTAAATAGACAAATAATGCAGGTTCATTTCACATATTTATTTTAACATATAATTTAACATATAATTGAGTTTAATAAAATAAATGTGGTTAGGAGAGATTAAGCGGCCGTGGGGCGGCCGTGGCGTAGTGGTAATGGCAGTCGTCCCCAATCGGAAGGTTGGAGGTTCGAATCCTGGTTCCCCATGTGTCGTTGTGTCCCCGGGCAAGACACTTAACCCCGAGTTGCTCCCGGTAGGACTGGATGGCGCCTTGCATGGGTCTGCCGCTACCGGTGTATGAATGTGTGTATGAATGGGTGGATGGTTGGTATTGTAAAGAGCTTTGGGGCCCCTCATAGGGGGCTGGAAAACGCTACATAAATAAGCTCCATTTACTATAAACATATTTTTCTACGTTTGGGACAAGGGGAAAAAATATAGTAAAAAAGGGATCCTTCGCACTCCTTCCCACACCTTCCCACACCTTTGCACTCCTTCGCACTCCTTCCCACATCTTCCCACACCTTCCCACACCTTGGCACTCCTTCGCACTCCTTGGCACTGGCACTCCTTAGTTATTAGGATTTTTCTACCTGGATTATTGAGCATGCATCAGGGTATCCTTAGTTATTAGTTATTTAGTACACAAAGAATGGGATTAACAATAACATTTTTATGGGTACCAGCACACATTGGGATAAAAGGAAATGAGACAGCAGATATGGCAAAGAAGGCAACTCAAACTCAGATCAACTTCACAGTAAAAACAAGTAAATCAGAGGCAAAAAGTATCATTAAACAAAGACTGAAGAAAGAATGGCAGAAAAGATGGGATGAAGAAAGTAAAGGAAGATGGTTTTATGGGATCAAAATGACAGTACATGTAGGTGAAACACGAACTGGAAGAAGGAGCAGAAAAGAGGAAAGATTAATAACAAGACTAAGATTTGAACACACAGGACTTAATTATTCATTATTTCAAATAAAGAAACACAATACAGGCAAATGTGAGCACTGTGGACAAGATGAAACATTGCAACATGTTCTACAGGAATGTCAAAACTATGATCAAGACCGTGAATATATGAAGAGAGAATTTGAAGAGATAAAAGAAAAGTTTAACATAATAGCTGCACTACAACATAACTTAGAGAGTAAACATATCCAAATTATAATTAGATATTTTAAGAAAACAAAGTTGTTTAATAGAATTTGAAATACATATAGTTTAATCAGGCGTACACATAGAATTATCCCATGAAGAACCACACTCCATACCAGTGGTGGCGGTAATGCACACCTAAAGTGTTTTGCCAACCGCCATTAAACCCCATGAAGAAGAAGAAGAAGAAGAAGAAGAAGAAGAAGAAGAAGAAGAAGAACGGTGTGCGCATGCGTGAAGTAATTCGTAATCTTCTTTGCGCGGGCTCAGCACAACAGTAAGTAAAGTTTTGTAAATCACATTAGTTAATAAACCCGTGACAAACTTTGAACGATTATTTTGGGGCGTACAGTCAACAGCAGAATTTACCAACGGCTTACTAGCTGTGCCGATATTTTCGAGCTGTACATTTCGAGCCGATTTTTTCGAGATAGCTAGCTCGGACTGCAAGCTACCGTCCGAGCTAGCTACACAGTAGCCGTGCGGAGCCAGTATAACAGTCTCATTGATTAAATGAGTGCGTATTTGCTGCGGAGGTCGGACAGGAGCGAACGCATGTAGTGGGCTAGCAGTGTTAGCGCGGGCTAGCTAGCTAGCTAACCCGCGCTAACACTGGACTGTTGTGATGGTATGCTAAATGAGGTGGTTGGAAAAAAAAGAGCTGGAGTTTAATGTTTTTGTCTGCTCTGTTAGGCCATGAAGAGTCCTAAACTCTTAGAGAGGTGCTCAAAAGGAGAGAGAGAGAGAGTATTTGTATAAAAAAGAATTTATTATGACAGGCATAATGATTAATCAGCGTACAGACATAAAATACATTTATATGCATACAGTGGCCTCTCTTCTGACTAAGATATGGTGTTCTGGTGTGCGTTATCTCTGTAGATGGATGTGCGAGCAGAGTCTTAAATCAGTAAAACGGTTTTCTAGATGTGAACTCTAAGTGTATTAGCCTTTAAGTAATAATGTAGTCTATCATAATAGTATATATATTATGTGTGATGTGTTCTGGTTATCGAGCACAATGTATTGTTGTCTGTGGACCAGCGGCAGTAACTATGTTACCTGCACTGGATGAAGAGAAACTACTTGATTAAGTTATGATTATATGAAAAATGGGCTCCTAAGCTAACTAAACAGTAACATTTCCTGAGCATATAAAATCAGTAAACGGTGTATAAAACAGTGTCATAACTCTTCAGCCACTAAGCCTAAAATGTCTCAGAAATATGTTTAACATTAAACTATAAAACTTAATTATCCCCTATACATGTACTGCCCATCATTAATGACTTTTTTTAATAATGTGCTTAAAAAAAAACATTTCCCCCTCTTATATCTGTCAGCATTGGCTGTGGTCACACAAAGATAAATGTTAATGTTACATGAACTAAGCAGAGGGGTATTAATCTACTGCTGATGGAGAATGTGCAGAGGCCCCAAACACACCTGCTTCATGGGTATTTGTCTAAACAAGAATGTTCAATGTCTCTGTTGGTGGTATATTGACATACTTTCCATCCACAAACTTTTAAAATAAGGTTGAGATTTCACATTCCTCTCCTTGCTCTTTTCCACAGATTTGGAAAAACACGATCCAAGTCGCCTTCAGTGGTGAGTTGTCTCCAAACCTAACCCAGCCATCCATGGACACCGGCTACCAAAAGATGCCAGTTCCCTGTTAGGAAATCCCAGTGAAATAGACGTCACAGATCTATGTGGTGGCCAGTTCCTCTACTTTTTCATTCATTCAACCTTTATTTAGTCAGGTAAATCTCATTGAGCCTCGAGGGCTCATTTACAAAAGCGACCTGCTACAAACTAAAGAATGATGAACAGCAATGGTAGAATTTCCTTAAACAACAAACAACAGAAAAAAGAAAAAAAATGTAGGAGAGAAATAGAAAGTGAAATGCAAAGTATCAAAACTTTGGTGTGGAGACAGGACTTCTGAAAATGTGCTCACATTATCCCAATTTTTTTTTCAACAGAAAATGAGATACAGCTAAATTTCAATGTAGATGGTGTACCATTATTTAAATCATCAAATGTACAAATTTTGCCCATTCTCTGCAGTGTGAAAAAGTTAGAGCCGTTTATTGTTGCATTAATTTGTGGAACTGCAAAGCCAAACAGTGAGCCAAAGCCAGGCAGCATCAGGCCTCAGAGTAAAAAACCTTGGCCTTATCGGAAAAGCAAGACAAAACCGAGCCTAAGCTGTCCCAGGCTCTCTCAGAGCTGCAAACTCAAGAACTCCCAGAAAACCTCTTCTGCAATAATGATGAATCAACCTGAAGGTGGTACCGTTTGCATCAGACATTAGAACGTAACCAACTTTGTTATGCACACGGAAAGGCCTCGTATGATAAGACACACCAATTCTCTGTTTTAACGTTAGGGCTGCAATGATCAAAAGGTATGAAATACAAAACTGCATCTGACAATCGGTCACAAAATTTCCTTCACAGGTATAGTTTGTTCAAAATATGACTACTGTCTTACAGCATGTATATTTTTTTATTTATTTTAGGTCAAAAAGCTACCAAGAAGTCTAGAAATGTTTTTCCTTGTGAGGGTATGTTAAAAAAATTTTCACCACTGATTAATTTGGGGGTATACCACATCAAAAGAGGATAGTTATACCTTGGTGGTGGGTCATGTCACACAAGGTGGGCTGACAATTCTAGAATCATTGGAGGTATGCAATTGTTCTTACTGCAAACGCACAGCTAAGTCACTTACACTTTTTGTTACATATTTCACAATAAAAATAAGCCACATCCTGCACATAATAAGCTAATCCATGTAACTTTTATTTCTTTTTTTAAGAACAAATCTATGTAGTATTTCAATCACCACCATATCAGTAACAGGCTAATTACTTACTATAGATGTAAAATCACTTTTATTTTAATTTATTTTTTACTGTTGACTGTTTTATTATAGATGACTTTGCTCTTCCAACTCCTCCTAAAAGGATGAATGCACAGTCAGGTAAATATTGCACAACTATCATCTTGGGGTACTTGGAAACCTTGTGTAAAGTAATTTACATTTTTGACATATTAACACTTATGTTTAAACCCTCTAAAATGCAGAAAGAACCCCGATGGACATCCCTTCAAGCACTCAATCTCAAATCTTGGGATGCAATGGTAGCAGGAGTCCCTCTGAGTCTCTTTCTAATGATCAAAGGTATTTAATTTAAATATGATCAAAATTAGAGATGTAACAATTCATCTAACTCACGATGTGATGTGTACCAATTTTGCTGTTGCATGCTTTAAACAGATCAGTCAGACCTGGCCAAGACAGTCCCTTTCTCAGAGGCGGCGTTGGAGGTCGAGGTCTTCCTCTCGTGGACAAAGGTAAATTGTTATCAAAAGTATAATATTGATAACCTGGATTATTCTGATAATTCAAACATTTCCAGAAATGTAGATTAATTTATCTTTTTAATTACAATAATGCATTATTATTTGAATGTTAATGAGAAATTGGTGTTATTATTTTTTAAAGAATAAACCTAACATAGTATTTGGATATTAAAGTTTTCAAGGTGGAAAGAAACAAAATCTTTGCAGGTTGCTGGAAATATCTTACTCAAAATCTTTTTTTTTAATTGATACATTTTTTCCCATGGTTCTACACTAACTTCTTGCACTGATTGCACTGGTGTTTCTAAACTTTTTTTTGGTTCACCAGCACAGTTAGTGCACCCAAATTTTCAACCGCGTCATATTTAACATGATAGTTTTACAGGTTCTCTATTTTATTTATTTATCTGGCTTATATTCCACAATCTTAAAATATGATTCATCATGCCAACAGAAATATGTCTTTGTGTTTCAGGAAAAACAGGACCTCAAAGCCCCTAGGAAAACTCTCCCTCTCCTGTCCAATTCTGATTGTGTGTTCGTCCAACTGCCTGCTCACGGTAGGAGATGTGCCTATCACAACATTTCCCAAAGACATTTTATGTTTAAACATTTGAAGTTGTAGTGGCTCCCTCGTTTTTCATGGTGCCCAGTAGTATACTCTCCATTTTTCATAGCAAAAATTGTTTTTATTTTGTTGAAGGTGTTTTATATTATTTTTAAAATATATAATCAAGTGTTAACTACAGTTGTAATTGGGAGTAGTAGTTGTTGCATTGCTGCTGAAACCATTGTGATAAAATAAATGTGTTGAAGTTAAAGAATACCTTTCATTTTTTGTCATTACAGAAAATGTTTGAAGGTTTTGACAAGACATGTATTATTACGTTTGTTGGTTAAATTTGATAACGGGTTGGAGAAACATTTGAAACATCTGTAGAACTAAAAATGAGTAAAAGTTTTAGGGATGTATACTAATTTTAAGCATCACACGCTCAATTGTAGTAAAATATTGCTAAGAATGAGATTTTTTGCAGCTAGGTTTAAGATTGTTTATCTTGTAAAAAGATAAAATGTCTTATTTTTAGAAATCGTGTCAAGACAATTTTCACTTGTTGGAAGATCTTTTTGCTTGTTTCAGTCAAAAAAAAATCTAATTTTAAGTTGTTTTAAACTTGTTTTCAGAGTAGACTTTTCTCCAGTGTACTACTTTTGAGCATCAGAATCTTATTATAAGACAAGAAAAGCTCACAATTGTAGTAAAATATTGCTCAAAACTAGATTTTTGTAGCTAGTTTCAAGATTCTGCATATCTTGTTTTCACTTGTTACCAGATCTTTTTGCTTATTTCAATCCAAAAAAAACCTAATTTTAAGTTGTTTTAAACTTGTTTTCAGAGTAGACTTTTCTCCAGTGTACTACTTTTGAGCATCAGAATCTTATTATAAGACAAGAAAAGCTCACAATTGTAGTAAAATATTGCTCAAAACTAGATTTTTGTAGCTAGTTTCAAGATTCCGCATATCTTGTTTGACTTGAACAAAATGTCTTATTTTAAGAATCTTGTCAAGTGAATTTTCACTTGTTCCATTGGCAGATTTTTTTGCTTATTTCAAGCAAAAAAATCTTATTTTACTTTTTTTTTTTTCTTATTTTTAGAGGGGCATTTTTTCCAGTGCACAGACAGTGCGGGTCGGGAGTAACACATCTAGCACCATCACATTGAACACAGGAGCCCCACAAGGATGTGTGCTGAGCCCCCTTCTATTCACCCTGCTAACACACGACTGCACACCATCGTACAGCTCCAACCACTTCATCAAGTTTGCGGACGACACAACAGTGGTGGGTCTCATCAGCAACAACGATGAGACGGACTACAGGAACGAGGTGAGCCGCCTGGCCTTGTGGTGCGGACACAACAATCTCACTCTCAACGTGGAGAAGACAAAGGAGATTGTTGTGGACTTCAGGAAGAGGGATGCCCAACATGCCCCTCTGACCATCAACAGCACCGCAGTGGAGAGAGTAGACAGCACCAAGTTCCTGGGAGTGCACGTCTCAAAGGACCTGTCCTGGAGCAGGAACACTGCAGCACTGGCAAAGAAGGCTCACCAGCGTCTCTACTTTCTCCGCAAGCTGAAAAGGGCTGGAGCTTCAACCCCCATCATGAGCACCTTCTACAGAGGTGCCATAGAAAGTGTCCTGACCAGCTGCATCACTGTGTGGTTTGGTGCATGTACTGCATCCTGCCGCAAGAGCCTCCAGCGCATTGTGAGAGCAGCTGAGAAGATCGTGGGCACCTCCTTGCCCTCACTGCAGGACTTACACAGCAAACGCCTCACTCGGAAAGCCCACTGCATGGCAGGTGATCCCACACACCCACTACACAGCTGCTTCAGACTGCTGCCATCAGGGAGGAGACTGAGGAGTCTCCAGGCTCGAACCAGCAGACTGAGAGACAGCTCTGTTCATCAGGCAGTCAGAATGCTAAACACTCTGCCTGCTCTGCCCCCCCTCCCATTTGAACTGCCTTAACACTAAAACTTTCTCACACATTATCACTCAACACAAAGTTTTTAACACTAGACTCTGTGTCATCAAACGGGTTTTCACTAAACTCTCGGTCATGTGCTCATACAGTTTGCACTACTTCTCATACTTGCACTAATGTCTGTATTACATCACTGCCTATAATCATAATACTGTTTACATTCTCTGTTTACATTTATTAATACTGTTTACTTTTATTACTACTGCTTACATGTAATTACTACTGTTTACATTTATTTACACTACTCTAATATCTACACCACTGCTGATACATATACAGTGTGCTCTGAACGGTCTTATTTAGGGATGCCCAATGTGCCTTACTGCATATGCCACTTTTTGCCTCTATAACAACATCAACTACTACCTCATACATATACTGTGTACATTAACTCATACGCTGCTTTGCCACTTTGCAAATGTCAATGCTAGAAACCTTTAGTTTATTTTAGTTATACTTTTTTTATACTCTTTTTTTATACTAGTATGCAAAAACTCAGGACAGTATTATGTTCATTAAATGTTTAATGTTTTAGTTTTAGAGTTGGTGTAAATTTTTAGAGTTGGTGTAAATTTTCATACTCTTATACCACTATGCAAAAAACTCAGGACAGTGTTAGTTTTACTATTTTATGCTTATGTCTATTATTATATGTTTCAGTGTTTCAATGTTTAGATGTTTACTGTTGCACCGAGGGACTGAGAGAAACGCAATTTCGGTCCTGTGTATGTCCTGTACAGTACATATTACAGATCTGACAATAAAGTTGACTTTGACTTTGACTTGACTTGACTTTAACTGCGTTGTTAAAAAATAAATAAAGATAAAGTAAAAAAAAAAAATTAACATAAAAGATAAGATTATTCATAGGGTTTGGTTGATCATGTTGTTACCGGTAGTTATTTATCGCTTCAATAAATTCAAACCAAAATATTTACATAGGTACCAGGCTTTCATTAGAGTCAGATCCATACTTCTATTTTTTTGTAAAACAATACAGTAATTTGCTCTGCGCTACATCATATTTTGATGTCTTGAAGTCTATATTCTCCAAAAGATACACAAAATGACTTTTTACTTTTACAGCAGTCTGCCTCGAATGGGTTGAAAAATGAGACTTTTCCAGTGGATTTGGAGAATGACTGCATTGTGAGTCAAAAACGCTGCAGAAACAAAGTAGGGAGGGAGAGAACAAACCATGAGCTCAACAATAAAACTGCTTGTTGCATTTTAAACACAATTTGGTGAAAACTTGAGTCACATTTTGGTCAATTCTGGTAATTATGGGAAGCTGGGTGTGTTTGTTGACAAGTCTGCTAATGTCTGTTAAAAAAGTTCACACAAAGGTGCGGTCATTCTACTGCAAAACTATTAAATCAGTACATCTTATTGCAAACATGAACTGGAAAAATGCTAAATTACCCTTTCTTGTTGTCAGTTTAAACATAAAAATCTCAGTTTCATATTATTTTCGGTCAAAGTTTTAAAGACTCACTTCAAAGGGTCTAAGGAGCCACATGCTGCTCTACAGCCACTGTTTGCAGACCAGTGGTGGTTCTGTGGGGGGGCACAGAGGGGCAGCTGCCACTGAATAAAATGTCTTGCCACCCAAGCAGCCACCTTGTTTGTTGATTAGTTAATACATTTATGTACATTTTGTACAAAGTTTGAAAGTCAAGAACATCTCCAAAGAACTTCAGTCTCTATTTTAGGTCACTTTTCTGCACTCACTTTTGTGCAAGGCGGACGCCTCCTCTCCCTCTCCTGTTCTCCTCCTGCTTTTTTGCTCTCTGTGTGTGTATTGGAACTCCTGTTACACATCTTCCAAAACTAAAACTACTGTCATGGATCTGGTCAGGTGGACTTTCAACACAATCAACAAAATATTTTTAATAAAGCGACAGAGTCCTGGAGAGCCCTCGTGCCCCGCTGAGACTCACGCGGCAGGATGTCATGGATGGGAGCTGATGTGTCTTTCCATTCTTTCTCAGGAGGACGCCGAAGACCTATATAATTGGATTTATGATAGCAGGGTTTCTGCTCTCTGGCATCGGTGGATTCCTGTGTTATCGGCTATTAAGGAAGACAGCGGCAGCAGTTGACAATGGCAAAACTGCCAAATCTGTGTGAAGGTTTGGTTCATGCTTCGAGTACTCAAAATCAGCTGATTTACAAGATAAGCTGTAAGATGGAAGCAATTTGTGAGAATTGCAGGCCACCTGCGGTTTTGGGACTCACCAGCATGTTGGAGACGACCTTGGAGGAGCCTAGGCACGGACCAGTGGAATGGCTACTAATCTGGCCATTTTGGATCTTGAAAGTACCAGTTGGACTTAAGGCCGACAAGAAAAAAAAAAATTGTGACTTATCATTCTGAATCCCCTGTTTGACCTCGAAGTAGGCTGACTTATCAAATTTCTCCTGGGACATGTGTAAACTAAGGAAAGGCTTTGTCTATCGAAACCACCCCCCCCCACCCACACACACACAGAGGTTTTTTTATATCTTAAATCGTGTCCTGATGGGACAAGATGTGAAGAGATCTTTTTTTTTGTAATACCACTATCCATCCTCATAATTTTCCCCTTTTCTATCTAAAAAGTATTCTGAAAAAGGATAAGGAGCTGCGCTCCAGTAGCAGCAGCAACGTTAACTGAAAGTTATGCTGCGTTCCAGTTACCTCGTATTGTGGGAATTTCCCAGTTCCTAGTGGTAGATTGAAACCGGAACGCTCGCTCTAGTGGGAAACTCCCACTCGTAAAATGGGAGAATTTTTTCTGCTCCCAGTTTCAATTTCAAGATGGCGGATACTCGCGTCTTCAGGAAATAAACACCTAAACTTTTACTAAAATAACAGTTCTAAAATGTTGTTGCATGTATTTAATCACACAGTGAAGTGAAGACGTTTGTTTTTGTTTTCTTAGCTGTAAAGCCAGTTTTTCTTTTTCCCCAACGATTTACATTAAAGAATTAGAGGAAAAATATATATTAAATCAATTACCTTCGGCAATCATCATCCTCCTCTGACATGTTCTGTGTCAGGAGTGCATATCTGGTTAGTAATTTATTATATTCGGAAACAGCAACAAAAACAAAGTGTGCGTCCATCTTGATTTTCCACTGGGAGAACCGGAACGTGCTTTCAAGTGGTAGCTTGGGAAATGACGTCACTACCACTTCCCAGTTTCCAGAATACGAGGTAACTGGAACGTAGCTTTATGCACCATAACTCATGTTCCCTGAAGGAAGGGAACGAGGTGCAACATACTTGCTATGGGA
Organism: Garcialebias charrua; assembly: GCA_038048925.1. Taxonomy (NCBI): domain Eukaryota; kingdom Metazoa; phylum Chordata; class Actinopteri; order Cyprinodontiformes; family Rivulidae; genus Garcialebias; species Garcialebias charrua. The sequence continues at coordinate 23,941 of JBBPBX010027203.1, read as the reverse complement.
ATTGTGCCCCGCGCAATTACCTGAAGGAATATACTCACACCTTTACGGCTAGGGGCGTCACCGCCGCACCAGAGGCCCCGCCCTCTGGGTACTTAAGTGGCTTGCGCCCCTCCGTCTTTCTCCAAAATTGCACTTCACCGAGCTTTCAGCATTGAAAAGGCCAGATATGTTGCACCTCGTTCCCTTCCTTCAGGGAACATGAGTTATGGTGCATAACTTTCAGTTCCCTTTCAGTCTGGTCTCTCGGTGCAACATACTTGCTATGGGAACGTAATCCATTCACGCCCTTGAAATGCTCAGCAAAGTGCATGTGAGAACATCCGTCCTAAAAGACAGGCAGCTCCCAGCTGCTTTCTGCAGGGAATGTAGAAAGCACATGCTAAGAGGAAAAAATGCCAAATGTAAAGAACATCAACGTGATGTTTCCACTGGGCATATATATATATACACATACATACATACATATACACATATATATATACACATATATATATATACATATATATATACATATATATATACATATATATATACAT
>JBBPBX010027203.1:0-23294 GCA_038048925.1 Garcialebias charrua | reverse complement strand
TATATATATATATATAACACCAACTAGAGACAGCTTAAGCGTGCTCCATCAGTGTGAATTCTTATCATCCCCTTTTCCCATTGGAACATTCTGAGAAACAGGAGGAAAAATGGACCCACCACGCCACAAGAAATTGGGTGACAAATGTAGACGTAGACAACCCAGGCCAAGCACAGGGTAACTTCCCAGGTCCTTATTAGCAAAACCTTTCTTTCTTTTTTATATGTAGGGCACAACTAACAAGTGGAGCCCATCCTAATATTGGAGATCAGTTAAGGAGAGGGGAAACCCTTCCAACAGACATCTCATAGGCAAAACATAAACACCAAGGGGTACCCTTGTGAATGTTGTTACTGTTTGTTTTGGGACAAAGCAACCAAAGCCTTAGGCCCTCAGCCAGTTCCCTTCAGAGGCCAGGCTGAAAGTTGCCATAACTCTGGACGTGGATGTAGAAGCTGTCCACGTGCCTGAGTCAGCAGGTCCCTGTGAGAGGGCAATTGCCATTGTATCCCTAATAACATTGAGATCAACTCTGGGAACCACGTTTTCTGTGGCCATCTGGGGACTATGATAATCAGGGAGAGGGCTCCCTGGCGTACCCGTTCCAATGTCGCCTCGATCAGAGGGACAGGTGGAAAGGCATAGTAGAGCTCCCCTGCTGGCCAATCATGTGCCAGAGCATCCATACCCAATGGAGCGTCTGCTTCCCTCAAGTAGAAGTAGAGGTCACAGTGTGAGCTAGCCCTGCAAGCAAACAGATCCACAGAGGCTCTCCCAAATCGTGACCAGACCTGTTCCACAATCCGTGGGTTCAGGCTCCATTCTGACGCCAAAAGAGGTCCTCTTGAAAGGGCGTCTGCTCCATAATTTAGTTCACCAGGGACATGAGTCGCCCTAAGTGACAAGATTCTTGGGGTACACCATGTGAGCATCCTCTGCATCAGTCCGAGGAGGGCCCGGGACCTTGTCCCTCCCTCTCTGTTGATAAAGAACACTGTGGTCCTGTTATCTGATTTCACCAGGATATGTTGTGTAGCAATCAGACCAAAGGTGGGCGTATGACCGTTAGATAGCGCTAATGTGCTAATCCTCTTACAGTGGACCTAACGTTTTTATCAGCGTAACAGCGTTATGACTAACTTTTATAATTCATAAGCAGATTTGCGCTATTTTTATTTAAAATGCAGTACCGTTAATGACTAATTATCTATCAGTAAAAACGAAAAAACTTATTTACAGGCTCTTACGCTGGCTCTGTAGCTGCTTGTTTTACCTTTTTCCCCCTTGGTGAGGGAGCGGTGGTGAGGGAGGGTTGGAGGGGGAGCAGAGGGAGAACAGACGCGGATCTACCATGTAGGCAAATGATGCCATTGCTTGGGGTCCCAAATCAGGGGGCCCCACCTCGGCCAGTCACCTACATCACTAACATTGATTCTGCTTGTTAATGTACATTTAACATAAAAATAATTATAGTTACGATGAAAACGATCATTAAAGGCAATACAAAAACCGGTCGATTTCGGTATCCCCCTACTAAAAATGGACTATTCCATCTTGACATCTTCCGGGTCAGAGGTGAACTCGAGTGCTAACTTTGTGGCTAGCTGGTTGTGCTAGGGTTACTTGGATAAATCCGCAGAGAACCCCGCTGTTTCAAGCCAAATTAACGCGGCCGGAGGATTGTATTGTGTGTTTTGTGTCGACCACTCGACGGTGAGTCATTCGTTTTATGTATTTTGGGTTCATTTCGCCATTTGTCCTCTTCAAAATGACGGCCGCCGTCTGTGCTATAAAGTCAGTGACTTTATAGCACAAGGTTTTTCTGAGCTTAACCGGTTCAAATGGTCAAATCTGCTGGATTTAAAAAAGTATTTCTCCATCTGCCCTCTTCAAAATGGCAGTTAGCGTGTTAGCATTAGCATCCGCTAGCATTGGTAATACATAAGTGCTTTTGAAATTGCGGACCTAAATAAATTAATAAGTGCTTTAGAAATAGTGGAACTAATTTTTGGATTAGCACTGCCTAGCACTGAATCAGACCTTTTTTGAAGAAGTAATTTAATGACAGGAATACGACTAGCAACTCCAGGAAGTTGATATGTAGTCTCACTTCCTGCTCATTCCAAAGGCCGCGGGCGTTCTGATTTCTACAGATCGCCCCCCACCTTGTTTTTGAGGCGTCCGTCGTGATGACCACACGAGATGACACCTTTCCCAGTGAGACCCCTTCCGTGAAAATGGACAAATCTCTCCAGGGTTCCAGGGCCTTCAGGCACTCTGAATCTATCCTAACCTTTCCTACCTGATTAGGTAGGTTGGGTTGTATTCGTTGGTTTAGCAATAGTTGTATGGGCCGCATTTTCAGTAATGCGTGTGGCACATAGGGAATGGCTGCCGCCAAGAGTTCTAAAAGGCGTTGGCAGGTTTTCATAGGGACCTGTTGGTCCAGTTTAAATCTTTCCAGGCAACGGCAAATGGAGGAAACTTGTTCCTTCGAGAGCCATGCTCTGTACCGGACAGTGTTGATCTGTACTCCCAAAAATACAGTAACCCGTGATGGGGACAAATCTCTTTTTGTAGGTTTATGACAAAACCGAGAGACTCCAGGTGAGAAATCACCTTAAAGGAGTGCGACTGGGCCTGCTTTCTGCTTTCAGCCAGAATCAGCAGGTCATCCAAGTAATTCATGACCCTGAGTCCTTGATTCCTAAGAGGGGTCAGGGCTGCATCCAGACATTTAGTAAATGTCTTTAAACCGAAGGGTAAAGCTTTGAATTCATAAGCGTTTCCCTCGAAGGCAAAGCGGAGGAACTTTCTGTTTCCTCCACACGCCTATATGAAAATAGGCATCTTTTAAATCCATTGTACACGCGTAGTCTCCAGGTCTCACAGACTGGAGGACCTGCCGCAGTGTAAGCATCTTGAACTTAAATGTTTTAATCCTCTTATTGAGAGTCCTGAGATCCAGAATCGGTCTCAGGGAATGATCCTTTTTGGGCACCAGGAAGTTTTTGCTGTAGTGACCAGAGCGTAGTTTGCGTCCAGAGACCAAACTAATCACTCCCTTTTGCAGCATTGTTGTTCCTCCCTCAGCACGTGTGCATGTGTAGGGTTGATCTTAGACTGCAGCACCCCTGTGAAACAGGGCAGTCTTTTTGAGAACTGCAACTTGAGCCCGTGACATATCGTTGTCATGACCCAATCATTTGGTAGACACACCTTCCAGGCCTGCGCATGCGCGTTGAGCCAGGAGGGCATGTTGAATTGCTGCTCCTCGTGTTCTAGCGCCGGCGGGATAACCTTTGACCTCTCTTGCGCTCTCTTGAGAAGGCTGGTCGGCCCAACAGGAGATATCGCGAGGTCTGACCGTCTCTGGCAGAGCTCGTGCATCTCGCTGCGGTTCATAGTTTGACCACATGGTTTGTTTATAAAAATGGGACTCGAGTCAAGAACCAGGGCAGTCTGTGCTTTGGTACTTTTATTTTTGTACATGTCTGAAACAGTGTTTGTTTTGTTTACACATGCAATAGTCGAGTCATGTTTTGTGCGCGCACACATGCCACTCGCTCCTCGTAGTTTTTTACAAGGGGAGACTGGGCTCAATAATAATAATAATAATAATGAATTCCATTTATAATGCACTTTTCATTAATAAAAATCTCAAAGTGCTAGGAGTCAGGTTCAAGGAGTCAGGTTAAGTGCTAGGAGTCAGGGGAGACTGGGCTCAATAATAATAATAATAATAATGAATTCCATTTATAATGCACTTTTCATTAATAAAAATCTCAAAGTGCTAGGAGTCAGGTTCAAGGAGTCAGGTTAAGTGCTAGGAGTCAGGCTCAAGGAGTCAGGTTCCCGTACTACGTGGGCGGGCAAACCTGTAAAATTATCAGTTTGTCCTGTATTATCAGGTCCGAGTCTACTTTCCACATGGGGTCACCGAGGAGGTCCTCGGCCAGTGCTGGAAAGTTTCACCAACACCAGCGGGTCTCTTCTGTGGGAGGCCACGCGTGTCTCCCTTTGGGGGTGCAAAGTTTTTTCTTGGCAATCTCTCGCGGAGGGCTTCCGCCTGTTTGCGTCTTTCTTCCAATTTGGCCTGGACGCGTTCCAGGGCTCCCCCAAAGAGTCCCGTCGACTTGATGGGGTGCTAGAGGAAAGTGAACCTCTGGTTTTCCGGGAGGTCTGACAGTGTTAGCCAAAGATGGCGTTGGACGACAACTATTTCCGCCATTGCCTTGCCTTGGGAAATGGCTATTGTCCCCATCATGCGGAGCACGAGGTCCAAGGCACGGCGGGCCTCCTCCATGGCTTCCGTTGCGGTCTGCTCGTCTTTTGTTACCTGGATATCTTGCAGTTTTTCTGCCAGGTACGCCTGCACCATGGTCGATACATTCATTGCGCGAGCTGCGAGGCCCTGAGCCTTGTAGCACTTCTCGAGTTGTTTCTCCGAAGCGTGGCAGGCCCTGCTGGGTAGCGTTGGTTTCGTCCCCGTGGCTGTGGGGGCCAGGTGAGCTGCCAGAGTCTCCTCTATCAGGGGTACATTGGCGAGGCCCGCTGTCTCCATTCCCGCGACGTCAAGGAGTCGGGATAATGGCAGCATGATGAGAGCTCTGGGTTCCGTCCAGGAGCGTTTAAGCTCCATGAGGATGTCCGGAAAAATTGGCATTTTCTGCGACGTTCTCGGCTGCTTCGCATAAAAGTAGCTTCCCGCTAGCCTCGTAGCCTGTTGGCGAGGCGTGGGGTCTGGCCACGTGACCTGCAGGGCATCCGCTGCTCTATGACACAAGTCGAACAGAGCAGGTACCGACAAGTCCGGTTCCGGAAGGATTTGCGCCAGGTTCTGGGAGGAATCCACAGTTTCTCCTTTGTGACCATATTCGGCATCTTGGTCGGACACTTCAGGCGTCGAGTCCTCGGCGGCAACTGAAGAGTCCGACATGTTGTCCTCTCCGACTCGGCCGTTGCATTCCAGATCCACGTTTTTGAGCTCCGGTTCAGGAGCGAGCACCTTAGTGCGACGTGCACCCTTCAGCGCCATGTTCCTAGCCATGGATTTGGCTAACGCGTCAGCCCGTTGTTTCCTCACTACTGCCGACATTCGACGGCAGTGAGAGCAGGAGTCTGGGAATTCCAGCGCTTTCCTTGCGTGCAGAATCCCTAGGCAGACCGGACAGGCCTCGTGGGTGTCCGTCGCCGAGAGGGAGTAGCCGCAGCCGCTGGGGCATGGGCGCGAGAGAGGACTCGTCGTCCTGGTTTTCCTCCTCCTTGTCCTCCGTTTTCCCTTCTCGGGAGCCATGTCTGGCGAGAAGGGTCGAAGTTGTTCCTAGTTTTCTTTTGTTCGAAGCCGTCTTCTCCATCGTCTTGCTTTCGCTGGTTAGCCTGCTAATGATTAGCAGGAGGTTGTGACGTAGTTAGCGCCGTCGAGCGAAAAAGCTGCGGAAAGAAGAAAACTTCGAAGGGGAGTTGAAAAACGTTGGACCAACTTTCGCCAGCCCAGCAATACGCAGGAAAATTTCTCTGTACGCTCAGTGTAGGGAGTAGGCTCACCTCAGCCGAGCGATGCGACAACAGAGAAGTCCCACGAAGTTCAGGTGTTAAGCGAGGTGAAGGGCAAAAAAGAGAAAGATGGAGGGGCGCAAGCCGCTTAAGTACCCAGAGGGCGGGGCCTCTGGCGCGGCGGTGACGTCCCTAGCCGTAAAGGTGTGAGTATATTCCTTCAGGTAATCGTGCGGGGGCGCAATTCCCATAGCAAGTATGTTGCACCGAGAGACCAGACTGAAAGGGAACTCTGCCCATCTTTTGGACGGCTGTACAAACATAATCTCACTGTATCTTGGTACAGTGATAATAAAGCTTATTCTGGTTCTGTTCTGATTCTGGTTATTTAGAATTTGCAAACACCTCTTTTGAATTTTATATTAAATTAACCAACCTGTGAATTTCACCAGTAAAGTTGTTTTCAAGGCCACCAAGTCATCAAAGTGGCTAATGGTGCTCTACCCCTGGAGAGGCAGAGGACAGGTACAGTGTACAGTATTCATCGCATCATCACATAAAAGCTACGATAAATTTACAGTAGCAACACAAAACATTTGCCCTCCGTGCTCTTCATGAGGCACCTTTGTCACCCTTAAGAAAAAAATCTAGATTCTCCACTGTTGCAAACCCCTGGTGAAGGTCAGCTGTTTAGCTTGCAGACCGATGGTTTATGTGGCAATTAATGTTTGAATTCGACAAGCAATATAGATAAATTTAGAGAGACACGTATTTAGAGCCTCCGTCAGTGTGCAGCATGAGGTTTTACAGGTCAGGGAAATAGAGACGTCTTTATCTCCACTGTCTCTGTTGTAGTACCACCATTTAAATTCAGATGTAACTGGAATTTGGAAGAAGAAAGGGGAAACCCTGACTGCGTCACGCTCAATAAAACAAACCATTGATCTCATTTACAGTGTGTCTCTCCAGTATTGATTGATAAAGGAGGAATCAGTCCAAGCTGATTGGTGGAATAGAGATGTAGACTTTCCATAGGCTTTTAATATCTCAGTCTGTTTGACACTCAAATCTAACACCAGTTTGGTTCTGTATCACATTTCATCATTATGCTTTTCCATTTTCTCTCCTCGGACAATAGGTTCAGCAGAGCAGCTTCCTCTGGAACAACAAAGCAGTTTGCTTTTCAAGTGCCAAAGCTGAATAGATGCATGTTTTGAAATGACCATGTTTGTTCTGCTCTGTGTGAGCTGTGAAACTAAAAGCCCTACAGAGAATCGTGGAATTTAGATTTACAGTTGGATCAATCCTGTTCTGGAGGAGGGCCAGGGTTCGAGCTGAGTGAGAAAAGAGGGCCGCTGATGCAACGTGATAGATGGAAAGCAAAGAAGTGCTTATGCCTAAAGGTAAAGGTGAAAGCCACACCCATGCAGTTAATTTGGTATTTTCAACAGCTAGTCCAATTAACTAAATAATAAATGCAGGGTCTCTGAATGTCTTAAGTGCATTGATGCTGCAAAACGCCGTCTACCTGTCAAGAGCAGAGCTTAGCTGTACAAAGCAACAGATGAGAAAGTGACATGCGGGGTTTGGAGGGGAGGCTAACGTGGGAAAAAGGGAAAAAGTTCAGGATTAGGTGTGAGAGTTGAACGAGTTCAATTCTTTTGCTGAGAAGTCAGACAAAGCTTTAGATGGTATTTCAATACGTAAAGAAAAAAAGGCTGTTTTTATTAGATTAAAGGTTTGGGTTCAATTTCAGGAATTTGGAAACTCCAGGCCTCCCACTGTTGTTTCAGCCAGCGGTTGGGCAGGATCTGAGTAATGATGGAGTGCAACGTTATTTACTCACAAACGAACAGGAAGTGTCAGTAAAAACTGTCTGGATTCATCTAAAAAAGCTAAGTCTGGTCCTCTGGACATTCAAAAAAACAAAACAAAACAAAGCAAAAACAAAAAAAATGTGGATTCAGTTTTTATGGAAAGTTTCTACAGAATTCAAAACTGACAGAAATTCTTCTTAGTTTTACCTTTTTATGTTCAAGAGCATTTTTCTTTCTTAACGTATATGAGCCAAAGTTGATCCATTAGATCACATGTGTCAAACTCAAGGCCCACGGGCCAGATGTGGCCCGCCATGTCATTTTATGGGGTCCGCAAGAGCTTAAAAGTTTTTAGTGTCTAAAAATAAATACCAGAAAATAAATTGAGCGTGCTTTGACCAAAAACTACATTTCCCACAATGCCTTTCGACTACGGTAGCCACGACAGTGTTTCCACATCCATGCCAACGAGTGGAATTGAGATATAAATAATGATCCCAAAATGTCCAGAAAGAGAAAAGTTGATGCAGACGGAAGACTGTTTCAAGAAAAATGGGAAGGCGAATACTTGTTTGTGCTTAAGGAGAAAGACCGGTGTGTCTTTTGTGCTACGAGGCGGTGTCGGTTGTCAAAGAGCACAATCTGCGTTGACATTTTGACACCAAACACGGAGCTAAGTACGCTAAAGCTAGCCTTCAAGAAAAGCAACAAATTGCCCAAGAATTAAAGGTGCAGTCTGCAGTTTCTGTAGAAAGCAGCACTTAGAAAAATTTTCAACAGGGAAAGCATTCTGATCCCTCCCCCTCAGAGCCATATATGGCTCTGCTCCCCCTTGCTCTCGCTGAAATTCAGCTCTGCCTCCTTAGCTCCTCCCCCCACAACATGTCCTGTCGCAGCCGAGAAGTGAGAAGCTCTGTTTTTATTGGCTGGTTAAAAACTCTGTTTTTATAGGCTGGTTAACGGCGGGTCACTGTGGCTTTTATCCACAGGGCCTGTTCGCGCTCGTTCGGGCTCCTTCATAACTAGTTAATAACTAGTTGTGTAGTGTATCCACAGGGCCTGTAGAGGAGGAACCCGCCCTATTTTTAGGACCTTCTTGACTGAGGTACTAGGTCTAGTTCTTGTTGGGTCCAGTTATGACATCAGCACAGTGTTGGTCACTGAATGGTCAGGGGGCGTATTCATAGGTCGGAGGGCGGAGATTCAGTCTTCCACCTAAATCCAAACCGCCATTTTCTTATTCACCCGCCATAATAGACAACAACAAGTTGGAGGAGCATATTTTTGAGTATTTACAGGGTAATAATCATGTCACAACCATGGAAGTTCAGGCATCTCTGTATTTGCTGGCCGATGAAAATATTCAGAGCGAGCTGGATGGAGTGATGTGCAATGAAAAGATTTTTCAAGAGGTGTCTGCGCAGGTGAGTGTTTTCTAACTTTAAGCATATTTCCAGTGAGTCATGCAACTGTTTCTTTGCGTTTTTGGACTGCAAAACGACCGTTTCAGAGACTGACTTCAGCAACAGCCGAGAGGCTTTTATTGTCGTCTGTAAAAAAAAAAAAAATTTTTTAAAAAAGACGGAGGAACGTCTCGTTTCTCTGAAATTTAACAAGAAAATCACATAAACAATTATTTGTTAGCTCGAAATTATAGCAAAGGTGTGTCTCAGTCTAACGTTTTCTTAATAAATGTACTTTAATGGTCAAATCAGCTTTATTTAAAACTAGTTTCGCGCTTGGTGCTCCGTGAACGCAGAGGACAGAGAACCAGGAAGAAGGAGCGCAACTCTTTCTCTGAAATTTATTAAGAAAAGCACCTAAACAATTATTTGTTAGCTCGAAATTATTCGCTGAGGTGGTGCAGCTGTTTTCAAGGTTCCAAGCAGAGCAAAATGAGTAGTATGGCAGGCTGATTGAGTCATTAATCGCTGGTGAAGATCCTCAGTCATCCAGAACATGGTAAATTCTAAAAAGTGCAAGGAAGGAAAAAAAAGTCTAAAGTATAGTATAATAAATAAAGTCCAGTTGTTTTTGTCTTGAACTTTTTTGAATTTATCATTATAGCCACATTTTCATATTATGTGATACAACCGCCAACCTCATGCCATACACCGGTTACTACTGCTGCCATCAAGTACAGTACTGTACTTCTGTTTTTGTTTTTGTTTTGGTTCAGTCAGAATAAATGGAAATGGTCATATCTCACTCCAAAAATGGTTTATAAATATGGGGGAAAATCCATAAATTTGTCACTTAGGCCTATAGGCCTGCATTAATGTGTAATGTGTATCATTTCAGGTTAATCAGTCAGTTCCTGTATAAAGATCCTCTAAAGCCGTGGGTGTCCTTGGAGAAGGATGGGACAAGTAATGTGTGGTCACTGCACATGTACGGTATGTCATGACACAAACACTCAAAACTTGAAAATTACAGATAATGTAAAAGCAAAGGATAATGATGTTTAGAGGAGATTATAACAATAATTTTTTGTTGTTTGTCAGATGGGGCAATGAAAACAGCCAGCCAGACATATGAAGCCATCGCTGAACTGCTGCATCAGGATCTGATCTTGTGACTCCAGAGACTACACATCAACTGCAGTCGAACAGACCTCAGAGCTTCTCCTGATGCTCTGCTCTCCTGCACATGCTGTGACAATGGTGTTTTGAAAATAAAATGTCGACATTGTGCCAAAGATGCTGGCGTCCTCGGTGCCTCAGTTTAAAAAAAAAACAGTCCTGCATTGACAACACAAACAGGTCCTATGAACTCAGCAGAGGTCACACAGGTACAAGCTCAGTTTGTGACGGAGCAGGAGTACTGTGACTTCATGGTGTTTTTCATTCAACCTTTATTTAGTCAGGTAAATCTCATTGAGCCTCGTGGACTCTTTTACAAAAGCGACCTGCTACAAACTAAAGAACTTTAGTTCTGGGTCAGATGACTTTATTCAGAGGATTGTGTCTGATGGTGAGTTCTTTACAGAAGCAGTGAAAAATGTTCTACAGGTCAGCATCTTTACCTGAGCTATTGGCCAAATTTTACTTTTCATTATTGTTACATGTTTTGGAGCAGTCAAACTAACAGGCTAAAGGAGATTTTGGATTTGTATAATTTTCACAACACTACGGTATTTATGTGTTTTATTGATGCCTCTAAGCATTTGATCATGTGAATCATGAAAAACTATTTTACAAATTAGAACGCAGAGGTGTACCCAAATATCTGATAAGAATTCTTGTCTACTGGTATGGTCATCAATCAATGTATGTCAAATGGGGTAACACAATGTCTGATTCATTTAATGTTGGTAACGGAGTAAGGCAGGGAAGTATACTGTCCCCTTACCTTTTTAACATCTACATGGATGAACTATCAAAGCGCTTGAATTGTTGTAAAACAGGCTGTATAGTTGGTGATCGCATAATTAATCACTTAATGTATGCAGATGATTTGGTAGTCTTGTGCCCTTATAGTGCTGGCTTTCAACAATTACTAAGGATCTGTTCCCAATATGGTTATGACTTTGACATCAAGTATAACGCTAAGAAAAGCAAAGTTATGATTGCTAGAAGTAGGGCAGATAAACATCTGATAACCCCTGACTTCTCTCTATCTGGTGCTGTCCTCAATATATGCAGTGAAATCAAATATTTGGGACATTGCATATCTGATGACCTCTCTGATGATCGTGACATCTGTAGGCAGTATCGTATGATATATGCACAAGCTAATACTCTGATCAGAAAGTTTGGTATGTGTTCATCCTCTGTGAAAATAGCTCTTTTTAAAGCTTTTTGTACCTCGCTATACACTGCCCATCTGTGGCGAAGATACAAAAAAAGTAGCCTGCATAAACTTTATGTGGCATACAATGATGGCATGAGGCTGCTCCTCAAAGTGCCTAGATGGAGCAGTGCTAGCCATATGTTTGTACATAATGCTGTTCCCACATGTGCTGCTGTGCTCAGGAATCTTATGTATAAATGCATGTGTAGATTGGCTGTGTCATGCAATAATATAATTGCAAATCTAGTAAATCCTGCTTTTAGTGCAGTGAGATTTTGTTCAAGATTGTGGAATCATTGGCGCCATCATTTATTTGTGACTCAGTGAATTATCTGTCTTTTATTTCTTTATTTTTAATTGTTTTTTTATGGATTTTTTATGTATGTTTATGGACCTTTTTTGTGTCTGAAATAAAGTTTGATTGATTGATTGATATATATATATATATATATATATATATATATATATATATATATATATATATATATATATATATATACATATATATATATATATAATATATATATATATATATTGTTATGGCAACCACGGAGTTGTTATGGAGCCAACGGGCGGATTGTAGAGGCGCAGAATAATAATCACTCCAGGAGAGGATAACGCTGATCTTCCTTTAATGAAGATAACTTAACAGAAGTATAACTGAATGGTTATGTTTGTGCTCTAACGCCGATGCAGACGAACTTATACGTCCACACCAGAGTCATCGAGCATCAAAACTGAGTCACACACAAAACAGTCCCCCGGAACACACAACCGCAGCATGCAGAGTTCCGTTAACGAGGTAAATGCACAGTAACACTTAAACTCAGGTCTGTTCAACCAGTATGGGAAATAATGCAAGCATAAGCGAATACATACAAGTACTACACTACCCCCCTCTTTCAAAGAACATCAAACTACTATGGCATGACTACGTTTTACAGCCAAATACACATATGCAACATTCATAGTGCAAACTTAAAGGTTACTCAAACAGTTTTTTTTTTTTACTTTCAACACCCTGCTTGGAACTTTAACATAACTCATCTCTTAATGAAGGATAATTATTCAGTCCAATCTTTTTGATAACGGGCAGGAGGCCGTACTTCTCGACCCTTAAGAGTCTTTTGAACATGGGGTCCTTGTTTGTCTTCTTCAGATCCAGAAGTATGTAGTTCATCCTGCTGGTGATGTTGCACAGCCAACCTTCTTCTGCGGGCTGCAACCTGACGCTTGCCTTTTTTCCTTGGCAGTTTCGGAGACCCAACCAGAGCTTTCCTTCCGCTGTCACTTCCAGGCTCATCTGGTGCTGGTGTAGGGGAAGTGGTCATGTGTTTGAGTAATGGAACTACATCTTGGCACTGAGGAAGGACCGCATGTCTTTGTCGTCTGATCCATGTTGGTATGACATCACTTGTGTAAGGCTTCAACTGATCATGGTGCATGACCTTTCTGTCATGTTGTGTTAAGATCTCATATAGTACAGCTCTAGGCTGCGCCTAGAATCTCTAGGCGCAGCCAAGGTGTTGAGAGGATCCGTTTTGGTGGCCTTAGAATCGCTTCTCTGTTTTTTGCAGATGATGTGGTCCTATTGGCTTCATCAGCTTGTGATCTACAGCTTTCACTGGAGCGGTTTGCAGCTGAATGCGATGCGGCCGGGATGAGGATCAGTTCCTCCAAATCCGAGGCCATGGTCTTGAGCCGGAAAAGGGTAGCGTGCCCTCTCCGGGTCGGGGAGGAGGTCCTGCCCCAAGTGGAGGAGTTTAAGTATCTCGGGATCTTGTTCACGAATGAGGGAAAACTGGAGCGTGAGATCGATAGGCGGATAGGTGCAGCGTCCGCAGTGAAGCGGGCGCTGTACCGGTCTGTCGTGGTGAAGAGAGAGCTGAGTCAAAAGGCAAAGCTCTCAATTTACCGATCGATCTACGTTCCCACCCTCATCTATGGTCATGAGCTTTGGGTTATGACCGAAAGAACAAGATCTCGGATACAAGCGGCTGAAATGAGTTTTCTCCGCAGGGTGGCTGGACTCTCCCTTAGAGATAGGGTGAGAAGCTCAGTCATCCGGGAGGGACTCGGAGTAGAGCCGCTGCTTCTCCACATCGAGAGGAGCCAGTTGAGGTGGCTCGGGCATCTGGTTAGGATGCCTCCTGGACGCCTCCCTGGTGAGGTGTTCCGGGCATGTCCCACCGGGAGGAGACCCAGAGGAAGACCCAGGATACGCTGGAGGGACTATGTTTCTCGGCTGGCCTGGGAACGCCTTGGGATTCCCCCAGAGGAGCTGCTCCAAGTGGCTGGGGAGAGGGAAGTCTGGGCCTCCCTACTTAGGCTGCTACCCCCGCGACCCGACCCCGGATAAGCGGAAGAAAATGGATGGATGGATGGATAGTACAGCTCCAAGCTGGGCTTTGATAATACATGGGCCCTTCCAGGGTGGTTGTAGCTTGGGACTAAAGCCCAACTTCTTTGTGTTGTCCTTCACATAGACCAGATCCCCTATGTTGTAACTGCATTCTTTGGCACGCAGGTCATGGGTCCTCTTCTGTCTAAGATGAGCTCCACGTAGATGTTGCTGTGCCATGTCATGAACTTTGCCAAGGGTCTTTTCAAGGTCATAAGCATACTCCAGGGGGTCCTTTTCACTCCACGTTCGTTCTGCAAGACCAAGCCAGAGATCCTGTGGCTGATGAACTTCTGTCCCCAGCATCAAAATATTTGGTGAGAATCCAGTGCTGGAGTTCTGTGCACCGTTTGAAGCAGGATGGTACGGAGTGGTTCTGGTTTTGGAGATCTGCTGATCTTCACTGAGAGCTTCACTGGATGTTGTATGGAGAGCTTGAAGGTGTTCTGGTAGATCTAGAGCATTTTTCTCCACTCTTCCAATCTTTGGTCCATCTGTGTGACTGTTCTCTTCCACAGCCATAGTTGGTTGTTGGTCATTTTCCAAATCCCTGGGGTCCATGTAGATGGCAACACTTCCTGATGAGACAGCTTCTGTTATGTTAAGTGGTTCCAGGACAGCTGGAAGCCCAGGTTTGGGTTTATCAACTTTTCCCCAAACAATGCATTCACTCTCTGGTGGTAATGTGACATTGTCCTCCAGGAGCGCACGAGCCACTGAGTAGTCCCCCTCACTTCCTCCAATGACACAAGCTGGGATTGGCTCTTTACCCACAAATACTTGGCGACCAGCAAAGACTGTCATCTTGTTATTTTCTTGCTCTTGTTTTCTGTTGTCATAGACTGATGTAGCAGTTCCACAATCAGCTGACACGGTATGAAGGCGTTCTAACTTTACATTTACCTGCTCCACTTTGTCCATAACCATTTTAAACTGATCCTCTGTTACATACTTTGGGCTCTGGAGGCGTCTGGAGGTGGGGCAAAAGTCGTCAGGAACATTATCATCCTCATCAGCCCAGGAAATACGCCGGGCCCTCCCTGCTCTCATCTCAGCCTCACGACCCAGAGTTGCTTTAAAATTGTGTTCATGTGCTTCAGCGAGCTTTTGTGCCTCAGCCAATGATGGAGGGTCACGATTCATTACTTCATAAGCTACTTTTTGGTTCCTCAGGCCTTTCAGGAAGACATCAGTTGCCAGCTGATCCTGGAGTAATAAATCTGTTCCTGGATATGCCAAACTCACCAGGCGTCGCACTTCTTCTGCAAACTCTGCAGGTGATTCTTTGCATTGACGCAGCTCTCCCAGCTTCCTGCGAACAGTGGTGGAGGGGTCTTTTACTCCAAATCTTTGAATAAGCTGCTCTTTGAGAAGAGTGTAGTCTTCACGGATGTGTTCAGGCAAGGAGCAGACATAACGCATTGCAACCCCACGGAGACATTCATGAAGCTTATCTACTCTCTCTGCCCCTGTCCATCCACATTTACGAGCCTGATGTTCAAATGGAAGCAAAAACGAGTCCCAATCCTCTCTGCCGTCATATGTTACCAGCTTAACATTGACTGCTTCATGCAGGAATTGTCTTGGCACCATTAAGGAAGGAGGAGCAGCTCCAGGATTCGGGATTTGGCTGCTTATTGTTGAATGCACAGCTCTAGATGTGTCTTTCTGCTCTGCTGCAACATACTGTAGCACTGGTGTTAACAGTTGCTTTAACTGTTTTGACTGGTGATCCAATAACATTTGCAGCCAGGGTGGGGGTTGGTCTGATGGTGTTGCTGTAGCTCCCAGTAGTTCCTCATTCTTATCCATTTTTTTTTCTTCTTATTTCTTGTTTATTTATTTTCCAATGATTTCTTTTTGTGCTAATAAGTTAGCGTTTCATACCGAACGATCAGATTTGCGGTACACAGCTTATCTAGCTTTCAGTTCTTAGAGTCCAATCTAGCTTGCTTGTTGTTACACACAGCCTCCAAATCAGCTTTGCTTCTTTTTCTGGACTATATTTTTCCTTCTGTTTGTCCTCCGCCTTACTTTTACTGGAGCGATTCAACTGAAGCACCTGGGACTGTCCTCCGTGTCTGCCGTCCGGAAATCCCCACTTCTGACACCAGTTGTTATGGCAACCACGGAGTTGTTATGGAGCCAACGGGCGGATTGTAGAGGCGCAGAATAATAATCACTCCAGGAGAGGATAACGCTGATCTTCCTTTAATGAAGATAACTTAACAGAAGTATAACTGAATGGTTATGTTTGTGCTCTAACGCCGATGCAGACGAACTTATACGTCCACACCAGAGTCATCGAGCATCAAAACTGAGTCACACACAAAACAGTCCCCCGGAACACACAACCGCAGCATGCAGAGTTCCGTTAACGAGGTAAATGCACAGTAACACTTAAACTCAGGTCTGTCTAACCAGTATGGGAAATAATGCAAGCATAAGCGAATACATACAAGTACTACAATATATATATATATATATATATATATATATATATATATATATATATATATATATATATATATATATATATATATATATATATATATATACATAAAAAGAAAATGAAAACTCACTTTCAGAACAAATACACCACAAGAACTGCTGTCTTTCTGAGAAGAATGGGGAAGTGTTTCAGCTTTCCACCTCAAGACTTCCGATTTTCCAAGCTCCCTCATGAATGCCCTTTAAAGACAGACATATGTCAGTGTTAATGAAAATTCTTACTTTGTTTTAGTAGAATTATAAGACACCTTAGTACAAAGTAGTATAATAATCACCTTGTGGATTCTAAGCAGGTCTTCACTTTAGAAGAGGCATTGCCACCGGAATCAAGGACAATACTCCTTTTTTGTTTTGGATATATTGCCTATTTAGGTTTGGGGGGAAAATAAATAACATATGTGTTATATGTATTCTGTAAGCGTATTTGTTTAACAGTTAACTTCATAAACTGAATAACAAAATTTCTTACTACAAATATCCAGTGTCCAGGTACGTGAACTGCCCCCAACATTTTGCCCCCAGAAACCATCTTGGCTACAGCAAACTGGTTGGTCCACTTAAGTTGTTTACTTGGTGGGGTAGCTTCAGTTTGCTTTGGACTACTCTGACTGACGAAGCCCTCTGGAGTGAGGGTGAAACGTTTCTACTAAAAAGAAACTGTCCAGATGAACTGATTGAGAATGAGCGGATTTGATACCTGGACTATTGAGAATTAACTTTCTTGTCTTGAACCACTTTGGACATGTCTGCCTGCCTGGGAGGAGTCGACGAGGGACAAGCCCCCAGAAACCATCTTGGCTACAGCAAACTGGTTGGTCCACTTAAGTTGTTTACTTGGTGGGGTAGCTTCAGTTTGCTTTGGACTACTCTGACTGACGAAGCCCTCTGGAGTGAGGGTGAAACGTTTCTACTAAAAAGAAACTGTCCAGATGAACTGATTGAGAATGAGCGGATTTGATACCTGGACTATTGAGAATTAACTTTCTTGTCTTGAACCACTTTGGACATGTCTGCCTGCCTGGGAGGAGTCGACGAGGGACAAGCCCCCAGAAACCATCTTGGCTACAGCAAACTGGTTGGTCCACTTAAGTTGTTTACTTGGTGGGGTAGCTTCAGTTTGCTTTGGACTACTCTGACTGACGAAGCCCTCTGGAGTGAGGGTGAAACGTTTCTACTAAAAAGAAACTGTCCAGATGAACTGATTGAGAATGAGCGGATTTGATACCTGGACTATTGAGAATTAACTTTCTTGCCCCCAACATAGTTTCAAATGTGTCTGGATTGCACTAGAGACAGAATCCAGTAAAAGACATGTATTACATATTTTCACTAATTATTGTCTATAGCTTGATGATTACTGCTAATATGCTAGAAATAATAATTTTAGACATTTTGTAATTACCTTCAGTTTTGATTTCTTTCTCTCCCAAATGTTTGTCATCTCATATGAGTCTATAAACAAAGCCTTGGTCGTTTCGTGGCCCTGGTTATAGTTTTCTACAGTTTTTCTGAGGTAGGCATTGATAACCTGGCAACAAACAATGTGTACTTCACTGTAATTATCACATTCATGTCATAACATAGATAATATTACTACTAGTTGTCTTTTGTAATAAAGGTCATCCTTACACCTTTGGGGATATGATAAAACATATGGTACCTCGCTTTCCAGTTGCTGGCCAGGGGCTGTTCTTGCTATGTCCCAAAAAAAAAGTTTATATGACCCAATTCTGGACAACAGGACATGGGCCTTTTTACCTTTCCAGGCCTCAATGACACCTATTTGACAAAACAGAGTACCAAAAAGTTAATTTCACATAATATGCATACTGTTGGTAACATAGGTATTATAGTATGTTGAAATACATTTTTCAGGAGACAGTTGTGATATTTGTGGTGAACATATCTGTGGATCTGCTGTAGCTGATGTCGTTGTTGGGGCAAAAGCAACATAAGATGTGGCATCTTTGGCTGGGGCACTTGTTGTGGCTGGGATCTTTCGTGTAGCTGGGGTCTTTGATTTTGTTGGGGCACTTGTGGTGGCTTGGGTTTTTGGTGTGACTGAGGCACTTGTGGTGGCTGTGGACTTTGGTTTGGCCGTGGTCTTTGATGTGCCTGGGGCACTTGTGGTGGATGGGGTCTTTCGTGTGGCTGGGGTCTTTGATTTGGTTGGGGCACTTGTGGTGGCTTGGGTCTTTGGTGTGGCAGTGGTCTTTGATTTGGTTGGGGCACTTGTGGTGGCTTGGGTCTTTGGTGTGACTGGGGCACTTGTGGTGGCTGTGGACTTTGGTGTGGCCAAAACACATTTAAAATGAACTTTGAAAATAGTTATGTGAAATTACAGTAAGGTCACCGATTCTGACGGGTATCAAATTTGGTGACCTTTGTGATACTGAGTACTTGAGGCTCCCATGTTATGTTAATTGCCCCCAGACTGTAGTGAGGAGGTGGCAGAACTCCAAAACACATTTAAAATGAACTTTGAAAATATTTATGTGAAATTACAGTAAGGTCACCGATTTTGACGGGTATCAAATTCGGTGACCTCTGTGATACTGAGTACTTGAGGCTCCCATGTTATGTTAATTGCCCCCAGACTGTAGTGAGGAGGTGGCAGAACTCCAAAACACATTTAAAATGAACTTTGAAAATAGTTATGTGAAATTACAGTAAGGTCACCGATTTTGACGGGTATCAAATTCGGTGACCTCTGTGATACTGAGTACTTGAGGCTCCCATGTTATGTTAATTGCCCCCAGACTGTAGTGAGGAGGTGGCAGAACTCCAAAACACATTTAAAATGAACTTTGAAAATAGTTATGTGAAATTACAGTAAGGTCACCGATTTTGACGGGTATCAAATTCGGTGACCTCTGTGATACTGAGTACTTGAGGCTCCCATGTTATGTTAATTGCCCCCAGACTGTAGTGAGGAGGTGGCAGAACTCCAAAACACATTTAAAATGAACTTTGAAAATAGTTATGTGAAATTACAGTAAGGTCACCGATTTTGACGGGTATCAAATTCGGTGACCTCTGTGATACTGAGTACTTGAGGCTCCCATGTTATGTTAATTGCCCCCAGACTGTAGTGAGGAGGTGGCAGAACTCCAAAACACATTTAAAATGAACTTTGAAAATAGTTATGTGAAATTACAGTAAGGTCACCGATTTTGACGGGTATCAAATTTGGTGACCTCTGTGATACTGAGTACTTGAGGCTCCCATGTTATGTTAATTGCCCCCAGACTGTAGTGAGGAGGTGGCAGAACTCCAAAACACATTTAAAATGAACTTTGAAAATAGTTATGTGAAATTACAGTAAGGTCACCGATTTTGACGGGTATCAAATTTGGTGACCTCTGTGATACTGAGTACTTGAGGCTCCCATGTTATGTTAATTGCCCCCAGACTGTAGTGAGGAGGTGGCAGAACTCCAAAACACATTTAAAATGAACTTTGAAAATATTTATGTGAAATTACAGTAAGGTCACCGATTTTGACGGGTATCAAATTCGGTGACCTCTGTGATACTGAGTACTTGAGGCTCCCATGTTATGTTAATTGCCCCCAGACTGTAGTGAGGAGGTGGCAGAACTCCAAAACACATTTAAAATGAACTTTGAAAATATTTATGTGAAATTACAGTAAGGTCACCGATTTTGACGGGTATCAAATTTGGTGACCTCTGTGTTACGGAGTACTTGAGGCTCCCATGTTATGTTAATTGCCCCCAGACTGTAGTGAGGAGGTGGCAGAACTCCAAAACACATTTAAAATGAACTTTGAAAATATTTATGTGAAATTACAGTAAGGTCACCGATTTTGACGGGTATCAAATTTGGTGACCTCTGTGATACGGAGTACTTGAGGCTCCCATGTTATGTTAATTGCCCCCAGACTGTAGTGAGGAGGTGGTAGAACTCCAAAACACATTTAAAATGAACTTTGAAAATAGTTATGTGAAATTACAGTAAGGTCACCGATTTTGACGGGTATCAAATTGTGTGTCGAGTTATCTCCTTTGCTTGAACTCGAAAAAAAGGCTTTGGCACCAACAGAGGACGCTGTACAACTCCACTCATTTAGTCTTTTATTTTATTTTCTCTGATGCTCCATGAGCCATAAGTTGAAAACCTTGAATAATAAACACATTTAAATATATCAAATGAAAATACTGTTTCAATCAACAAATTTAAAGCCTTAATAGAAAATTATTAAATATTTATATGAATTTAAGCTTTACCTATATATTTCAAATTATTTTTAATGCAGCAAATTTATACATACAATCTTGTTTAAAGAGAAAAATGTAAAACCAGACAAAATAGATTCACATTTCTCTGTTAATTTACAAAAGACAATTGAAAACAAGATACATACCAAAAGCATCTCTGTGATTGCCAGACACTGAGCAGCTGAGTCAAAGGTACAGTAAACAGCTGCTGAAGGCCAGGTAACCACACCTACATTTCTGGCACTACATTGCCATCTCCTGTGCAACCAATGCAACTACTAAAATAAACTAAACTAAACTAAACTGTTTGAAAAAAGGGGCAGATATAATAAGATTTATTCTTCTTTCTGCTACCTTTCTTCTTTTTTTTACATTGTGTACGTATCATTAATGGGATTGTCTTGTATTGTGTTTCTTTTGTAAAAAAAAAATGAACAAATTTAATAAACATAAACATTTAAAAGCGCCTTTCAGGACACCCAAGGAGAACATTTCACAGCAAGAAAAATATCATACAAACAACAAACACAGTTAAAACATCAGCTGTAACAAATTAAAATGTAAAATAAATGAAGAATATAAAATACATTTAGTAAAATTAATGATAAGCAAGTTTTGAAACCAATCTCCCTCCCAACAAAGCACTTGGAAACATTTATTAATCATTTACAGATTTATTAATTAAATGTTTAAACAACAGCAATTGAATGCGATGGTCCGTCTGTGTTCAGCATACTCATTACATTTTCCCCGTCAATGCGACCGAAACCAAATTCGGGAAGTGTTCCATTTTCATTCCTGCTACACTGTTCATTAGAGCTGCGCAGAGCTACGCAGTTTACCTAAATACTCTTCTTCTCACTTCCACTCAAGACGTACATACGGGGGAATGTACGCTATCGCCCCCTGGCGTCCCAGATTTTGACAAGTCGCAGGATTTGGTGTAACACCGGCAAAACTGAAGGAACACTTCATGAAGATGCACAGACGGAGAATACAAGAACACAACGCCTGCTGAATTCAAGGTGAACGAGCCAGATATGATGTTGTTTCTATGCTAATTTTAGCTTTTTAAGCTAATTCCACATTTAATGCTCTTTTTTTTTTTTAAATGTCAGCCTAATTCAGCAAAAATGTGCTCTCTCAACTTCATTCTGGTGATGCTTCTTTCTGCTATTTTAGCTACTTTTCAGCTGAATCTTTTTTCTAATTTTAGATTTTCTTCAGATAATTTCCACATTTTTGTGCTCATTTCTGCTTCTTTCAGCCTAATTGGGCAAATATATTCTTTTTGCTTTCTTCTGCTAATTTAAGCTTATTCTACCTTTTCAGCAACATTTTTTAGTACATTTTTTCTGGTTTAAGGTAATTAAAATTTTTGTGGTAATTTCTGACACTTTCAACCTAATAATTACCTTTTTTTGTTAATTTCAAGGTGAAACGAGCCAGATATGATGAAAGGGCCACTCTACCTGCTCTTGGATTTGTATACCTGTTAGCAAACCGATCCTCGCAGCATCGTACGAAGTTGCTTATTTGATCGCAAAGCAGGGTAAGCCACACTCCATCGGTGAAACTCTCATCAAACCAGCTGCATTAAAGATGGCAAATCTGCTACTCAGAACAGCAGCTGAAGATAAATTATGATTGGATGTTATTCTTCAAAAAAATCCTATTTCATTTTTAATGATTAAAAATTGTACAAAAATATTTTTGGGGGATGAAACTCTTATTGGGCCAGAATAAAGTTGTTGTGAGTTCATGCACTGTGTTGGTTTTGTTCTTTGAGTAAGGTGATGTTGTAGAATTTGGGGAAAAAAAACACATTTTATATATTAAAAAAGAGGGGTTCGGTGAGTGGCCATATGAAACTTCAGGGTTCGGTAGCTCAAAAAAGGTTAAGAACCACTGCCCTAACCCAAAAAGGAAGAAGCGGGTAAAGATGGTGATGGATTGAACTGACCAGGTTCATTTTAGCCAACTGAAAGTTTTTTGAAGTTTTACTACTTGAATGCAATGCACAGGAAGAACGAATTGCATTAAAAAAAAACTTCTCCCTCTATGCTTTGATCTTTTCACCCTATAGGTGAGTCCTTGAGGTTAAAGGAAACTCAGGTGGCTAGAGAATAAAGACACAACCTAGAATAGTAAATCTCAGAACACTGAAGGGAACAAAAAGCAGGTCATTAGGATGTGGGAGCTGGCTGTGTGCACACTGACCACACAGGAAGTGCCAACACTGAGCATGGTCTGAAGCCTCCTCAGAAGTCTGGCACAGCATTTGGAAGAAAGAAAGATTGTGTGAGAGCTTCTGTGAGTGTGTGTGTGTGTGTGTGTGTGTTAGTGCTTGACTGAAAACATCACTACTAGAGATGTGAGGTTTGAGAACAATCGTAATCGTTTGAACGTCCCTTTACATCAAACAATAATAACTAAGTTGAAGACAGTAATGAGATGTTCCTAGTTTAATTTTTTTCCCTCCTCGTAATTTTTCATGCTTTGCTCCTTCCTTTGCTTATTCACTGAGACAAAGGAAAAGAGGCAAAGGGGAGGAGTTCAACAGTAACGCACTTTTCATTAACAAAAATCTCAAAGTGCTACAAGGTGCAACTATAATCAATAATCAAATAAAAACAAGTGATAAAATCAAGTGAAATCAATGATAAACTAACAAACAAAAAACAGTAATAAAATCAACTAAAAACAATGATAATATCAACTAAAAGTGGCAGGGAATCAAACTTGGGATCCGAAGGACCCAGGTTCAAACCCTGGCCACGGCACACCTTGGGGTGTCTATGAGTGCACATCTATTTTCCCAGCTCCCCGGGCGCTGACTACGGCTGCTCACTGCACCACCTGGTGGTGGTTGGGTTAAATGCAGAAGACCAATTTCGTCTGTCAAGTATGGGAACATACACAGAAGACAAAAATGTGACATTTATTTTATTTTTATTTATTAAAATCAGAGATAAAATCATGTGGAGGCTGAGTAGGCTTGCTTAAAAAGAAAGGTCTTTAAGCCTTTTTTTAAAGTCAA
>JBBPBX010027202.1:0-37469 GCA_038048925.1 Garcialebias charrua | reverse complement strand
TCATCAGGTCCTACTGCCTTCCCCTTCTTCATTCTTTTCAGAGCTTTCCGGACTTCACCCTCACTAATCTTTCCCACTTCCTGGTCCACAGTTTCTATGACCTCCACTCTTCTTTCTCTTTCATTCTCTTCATTCATTAGCTCCTCAAAGTAATCCTTCCATCTTCCCATCACACTCTCCTCACTTGTTAGAACATTCCCATTCCCATCTTTAATAAGCCTAACCTGCTGCACATCCTTTCCAGCCTGATCCCTCTGTCTTGCCAATCGGTACAAGTCCTTCTCGCCCTCTTTAGTGTCCAGTCTCCCATATAACTCATTGTACGCCCTCTGCTTTGCCTTAGCTACTTCCCTCTTTGCTCTATGTCCCATCTCCTTATATTCCTGTCTCCTCTCTTCAGTCCTCTCACTGTCATATTTCTTCTTGGCTAATCTCTTTCTTTGAATGGCGTCCTGCACTTCACTATTCCACCACCAGGTTTCCTTATCATCCATTCTCTGTCCAGATGACACACCAAGTACCTTCCTACCTGTCTCTCTAATTACTGTTGCTGTAGTAGCCCAGTCACTTGGAAGCTCTTTCTTACCACCCAGAGCCTTTAACAGCTCGTCTCTGAATTTCTCACAACATTCTTCCTTCTTTAGCTTCCACCATTTGGTCTTCTTCTCTGGTTTTACTCTTTTTCTCTTCTTCGCAACAACAGTCATTCTACACACAACCATCCGATGCTGTCTGGCCACGCTCTCCCCTGCTACAACCTTACAGTCTCCAATCTCTCTCAGGTTTCCTCTTCTACACAGAATGTAATCGACCTGTGTACTCCTTCCTCCACTCTTATAGGTCACTCTATGTTCCTCCCTCTTTTGGAAATAGGTATTGACTATAGCCATTTCCATTCTCTTGGCAAAATCCACCACCATCTGTCCTTCCTGGTTTCTTTCCTTGACACCAAACCTACCCATCACTTCCTCATCCCCTCTGTTTCCTTCACCAACATGTCCATTCAGGTCTGCTCCAATCACCACTCTTTCCTCCCTGGGAATACTCTCTATCACTTCATCCAAATCTTTCCAAAATTTATCTTTCTCCTCCCCATCACATCCAACCTGTGGAGCATAACCACTTACTATGTTTAGCATCAGACCTTCTACTTCTACCTTTAGACACATCACCCTATCTGACACTCTCTTCACCTCTACTACATTCTTTGCCAACTCCTCCTTCAGGACCACCCCTACTCCATTTCTCTTTCTATCCACACCATGGTAAAACAGTTTGAACCCTGCTCCAATACTGCGAGCCTTGCTGCCCTTCCACTTGGTCTCTTGGACACATAAAACATCTACCTTTCTTCTCTGCATCATGTCAGCCAGCTCTCTACCTTTGCCTGTCATTGTCCCCACATTTAGAGTTGCAACCCTCAGTCCTACATTCTTCACTTTCCTCCTCTCCCTCTGTCTCCTGACACGTTTTCCTCCTCGGCGTCTTCGACTAACAGTAGTACAATTTCCGCCGGCACCCTGTTTGTCAACAGCACCGGTGGCGGACGTTGTTAACCCGGGCCTCGACCGATCCGGTATGGTTTCACTTTGATGAACTCGCATTATGGTTTTGGCAAGTGTTTTACATCGGATGCCATTCCTGACACAACCCTCACCATTTACCCGGGCTTGGGACCGGCACAAGAGATTCACTGGCTTGTGCTCCCTAGTGGCTGGCTTCCCTCATTCAATAAACAGTGATATTTGAACTGGATCAGACTGTCTCTCTTCCAACACAGATGCAGCTAGATTCAGGTGTAGATTAATTAAATATGAGACTCAAAATATATTCCATCAGTCGTTGTTCAGAAAGCGGTGAGTCTCCACCGCTTGATGCCGTCTGTCCGCGCGTGCGTGCTGCGCGCATGTTGTTCACACAAAAGCTCAACGGGAGATGTGTACGTTATCAACGGGGGGTCAGCAAAAAACCTCCACTCTGGAGGGTGGATTCAGAAAGCTTCAGATTCAAAGAGGGGGCCACTGGTGTCGTGCAAACGATCAGCAGAACCGCAGAGAGAAAGCTGCGGTTTCACTCAAAATACGCGCCGTGTAAACGGCCCCTTAAATCAAGCAAGGAATTGGAGTCGAAGCCTACCTTCTTTTGGAGTTCTTGAATGTTTTGCTCCCAGTTTTTATCCTCCTGAGAAATTTTTCTGTCAAACACATTTAAATCTCATTAATTTAATGCTCCCAAAAGTTAACAGAGAAGAATATTAAAGACTAGCATTTGTCAAAGGAACACATATTGCACACTGCCTTTCAGAGGTTCACAAAGAACATCAAACTATCGTATGATGTTCAAGAAATGACCAAATTTATTGTTTTAGTCAAAATAACATTATATAAAATCCCACACAATGTCACATGATCTGTTCGTGCTTAGGGTTATTATTGATCTTTAATTGATGTAAATAAAAATAACCCCGGGGTCCTTTTCAGGACCATAGCTAATCTAATGGAAAATCTTATATCTGTTTATTCATGTATCCTACAACTATAAGCAGTGATAGGTTTGTAGGCTAAATAATCCAGGTAGATAATAAAAGAAGGTTAAATCATTTAACCTGGACCAGGTTCTTTAAGGGCGAAACGTTTCGTCTTCCATCCGGAAGACTTCATCAGTCTGTGGTCTGCCAAACAGATCTGCCCCATAAGTAGCCTTCATTGCTGTGTTTCAAGCCAACCTCCTGTTGGAATCTCAGAAGCAGGCTTTTAACACATGCAAAAGGACTCATCTATCCAAAACAATTAATCACCATGTATAACAATTAAGTGTTTTAGGCCAGATGGCCTACTTGCTACTCACAGAAACAGCCTGAGGACACCAAGGCCAAAATGGTTCAGAAATGACTTAACCTTCTTTTGTTATACACCTGGATAATTGAGCCCTTTTCATTCAACCTTTATTTAGACAGGTTAATCCCATTGAGCCTCAATGACTCATATACGAGAGAGACCTGGTTTCAACAAAGAATGATGACAACAGCGACAACAATAGACAATCATAAGACAGGCATACAGTTTTTTTAACAAGTTAAAAAATATGTCAAAGTAGCAAAACAGACAAGCTATGTTTACATGGACAAAATTTTGTGACCGGATTGAAATGTGTTCTGATTGCATAATTACAGATAGTACCGTTTACATGGGCACAATCCGTTCATGACAAGTGTTTACATGCAGCAGGCTTTTATTCTGATCTGATGTTCTGACATGCGCAGAGCGGTACACTCCCCTTTAAAAAAAACACATTATAGTATAACAGACACGTCAAAAATGGACCCGCGCCAGATTGTAATGACGGAGACTGAGTTTTTACTGCACTCCCCGATTGAACTAAAGGTGAAGCAGCGAGTGTTTTTAGTTTTTTTATTCACAGGATGAGAGCGCTGGCCGTCCTATATCCTCCAAGCTGTCGTGGACAACTGTTGGTAAGACGATAAAAACGCTGTATGCTAATAAACTTTTTTTCTTTCCTTTTCTACCTGTCTGTATTTGTTATTAATTACTATTCTTCCTCTGTTTTCCTGTTTCTGGAGCATCAGTGTCACGATGCCAGGCAGTGCCCATGATGTCCTGCGCCACTCAGACCTCTATCAAAGGGCTGTTGACAAAAGTAAGGCTAATACTGTATTTACTATATTGTATTTAGTATTACTACAACGCTTACAGCTAAGTATCTCAAAGTAGAGATGCTTAGCTGTAAAGTTTTATTTAAAATAAAATTTGTTTGAACCATGTCTTTAAACAAATAAAAAGTTGACCATTAAATATTGGCATGTCCTTTTTTTGCAGTCTGTGAGGAACATTGAAGGAAGGGACGTCCGTCTCTTCAATGTTGGTGACCCTGCATGCCCGCTGTTGGACTGGCTCGTCAAAGGATACCCAAAATCCTCGTCTGACTCCTCAACAAGTCATTTATGATTACCTGAGCGCTGTCAGGTGGAGGTAGAGATGACCGTCGGGTTTCTGAAGTCACAGTGGAGAGTTCTTCTAAAAAGATACTTGTCATGTATTTGTGTTCACATGCAGTCAACATTTGTATAAAATTATTATCACAATAAAAACCTGCAAATAATACTAGTGAACATCTGAGCTCTTTAATGGATCAAACATTTTAACAAATTCTTGTAAACAATTGATATTGCTTGTTTGAAACATTTTTCATTCTTAGTGCAATTTGAGGTATATCAGAAAAACATAAAAATTAAACATTCAAAATGTGTGTGCAAAACAGACGATGTGCACAGATCACCACATCTTGTAATGATGACAACAACAAAAAACATTCTTTGGTCATTTAAAACTACAGTACTACAGTTACTGTACTTCTTCAGTAACTTCTTTATCAACTCATCACATACTTTCACAATTTCAATGTATGCATGTGATTTAGGACAACTAAAAATTGGTGACAAAATATTTGATTTAACTTCCAAAATGTATGTTTCTGTATCTGATAGAACGGCAAATGTGTTTTTATCCTGTGAGTCATGCAGAAACTCAGAGTCCTCATTAAACCACCTGACAGTATTAAGTTAGGACATCTTAATTGTACCATAAACTATCAATCCTAATGTCTGTGTAAAAAATACATTTACAGATCTCTCAGGGGACAAAGAATCAAGGTTGTGGAGAATTGAAACATTTTCAAATCAGTTTTGAGTTGTTCTAAAACACATGTGTGAACTTCTTGGGATTTCTCAGTAGAAGACGTGGGACTCTTGCATCTTCTGCCACCATCACCTGTCACCATCACCTGCACCATCACCTGCCACCATCACCTGCACCATCACCTGCACCATCACCTGCCACCATCACCTGTCACCATCACCTGCCACCATCACCTGCCACCATCACCTGCCACCATCACCTGCCACCATCACCTGCCACCATCACCTGCCACCATCACCTGCCACCATCACCTGCCACCATCACCTGCCACCATCACCTGCCACCATCACCTGCCACCATCACCTGCCACCATCACCTGCCACCATCACCTGCCACCATCACCTGCCACCATCACCTGCCACCATCACCTGCCACCATCACCTGCCACCATCACCTGCCACCATCACCTGCCACCATCACCTGCCACCATCACCTGCCACCATCACCTGCCACCATCACCTGCCACCATCACCTGCCACCATCACCTGCCACCATCACCTGCCACCATCACCTGCCACCATCACCTGCCACCATCACCTGCCACCATCACCTGCCACCATCACCTGCCACCATCACCTGCCACCATCACCTGCCACCATCACCTGCCACCATCACCTGCCACCATCACCTGCCACCATCACCTGCCACCATCACCTGCCACCATCACCTGCCACCATCACCTGCCACCATCACCTGCCACCATCACCTGCCACCATCACCTGCCACCATCACCTGCCACCATCACCTGCCACCATCACCTGCCACCATCACCTGCCACCATCACCTGCCACCATCACCTGCCACCATCACCTGCCACCATCACCTGCCACCATCACCTGCCACCATCACCTGCCACCATCACCTGCCACCATCACCTGCCACCATCACCTGCCACCATCACCTGCCACCATCACCTGCCACCATCACCTGCCACCATCACCTGCCACCATCACCTGCCACCATCACCTGCCACCATCACCTGCCACCATCACCTGCCACCATCACCTGCCACCATCACCTGCCACCATCACCTGCCACCATCACCTGCCACCATCACCTGCCACCATCACCTGCCACCATCACCTGCCACCATCACCTGCCACCATCACCTGCCACCATCACCTGCCACCATCACCTGCCACCATCACCTGCCACCATCACCTGCCACCATCACCTGCCACCATCACCTGCCACCATCACCTGCCACCATCACCTGCCACCATCACCTGCCACCATCACCTGCCACCATCACCTGCCACCATCACCTGCCACCATCACCTGCCACCATCACCTGCCACCATCACCTGCCACCATCACCTGCCACCATCACCTGCCACCATCACCTGCCACCATCACCTGCCACCATCACCTGCCACCATCACCTGCCACCATCACCTGCCACCATCACCTGCCACCATCACCTGCCACCATCACCTGCCACCATCACCTGCCACCATCACCTGCCACCATCACCTGCCACCATCACCTGCCACCATCACCTGCCACCATCACCTGCCACCATCACCTGCCACCATCACCTGCCACCATCACCTGCCACCATCACCTGCCACCATCACCTGCCACCATCACCTGCCACCATCACCTGCCACCATCACCTGCCACCATCACCTGCCACCATCACCTGCCACCATCACCTGCCACCATCACCTGCCACCATCACCTGCCACCATCACCTGCCACCATCACCTGCCACCATCACCTGCCACCATCACCTGCCACCATCACCTGCCACCATCACCTGCCACCATCACCTGCCACCATCACCTGCCACCATCACCTGCCACCATCACCTGCCACCATCACCTGCCACCATCACCTGCCACCATCACCTGCCACCATCACCTGCCACCATCACCTGCCACCATCACCTGCCACCATCACCTGCCACCATCACCTGCCACCATCACCTGCCACCATCACCTGCCACCATCACCTGCCACCATCACCTGCCACCATCACCTGCCACCATCACCTGCCACCATCACCTGCCACCATCACCTGCCACCATCACCTGCCACCATCACCTGCCACCATCACCTGCCACCATCACCTGCCACCATCACCTGCCACCATCACCTGCCACCATCACCTGCCACCATCACCTGCCACCATCACCTGCCACCATCACCTGCCACCATCACCTGCCACCATCACCTGCCACCATCACCTGCCACCATCACCTGCCACCATCACCTGCCACCATCACCTGCCACCATCACCTGCCACCATCACCTGCCACCATCACCTGCCACCATCACCTGCCACCATCACCTGCCACCATCACCTGCCACCATCACCTGCCACCATCACCTGCCACCATCACCTGCCACCATCACCTGCCACCATCACCTGCCACCATCACCTGCCACCATCACCTGCCACCATCACCTGCCACCATCACCTGCCACCATCACCTGCCACCATCACCTGCCACCATCACCTGCCACCATCACCTGCCACCATCACCTGCCACCATCACCTGCCACCATCACCTGCCACCATCACCTGCCACCATCACCTGCCACCATCACCTGCCACCATCACCTGCCACCATCACCTGCCACCATCACCTGCCACCATCACCTGCCACCATCACCTGCCACCATCACCTGCCACCATCACCTGCCACCATCACCTGCCACCATCACCTGCCACCATCACCTGCCACCATCACCTGCCACCATCACCTGCCACCATCACCTGCCACCATCACCTGCCACCATCACCTGCCACCATCACCTGCCACCATCACCTGCCACCATCTCCTGCCACCATCACCTGCCACCATCACCTGCCACCATCACCTGCCACCATCACCTGCCACCATCACCTGTCACCATCACCTGCCACCATCACCTGCCACCATCACCTGCCACCATCACCTGCCACCATCACCTGCCACCATCACCTGCCACCATCACCTGCCACCATCACCTGCCACCATCACCTGCCACCATCACCTGCCACCATCACCTGCCACCATCACCTGCCACCATCACCTGCCACCATCACCTGCCACCATCACCTGCCACCATCACCTGCCACCATCACCTGCCACCATCACCTGCCACCATCACCTGCCACCATCACCTGCCACCATCACCTGCCACCATCACCTGCCACCATCACCTGCCACCATCACCTGCCACCATCACCTGCCACCATCACCTGCCACCATCACCTGCCACCATCACCTGCCACCATCACCTGCCACCATCACCTGCCACCATCACCTGCCACCATCACCTGCCACCATCACCTGCC
Source organism: Garcialebias charrua (assembly GCA_038048925.1). Taxonomy (NCBI): domain Eukaryota; kingdom Metazoa; phylum Chordata; class Actinopteri; order Cyprinodontiformes; family Rivulidae; genus Garcialebias; species Garcialebias charrua. Next base: position 29,469 of record JBBPBX010027202.1, on the reverse strand, counting down.
ACCATCACCTGCCACTATCACCTGCCACCATCACCTGCCACCATCACCTGCCACCATCACCTGCCACTGTCTGTTGTGTGCTGCTGCCAGCTGCCTCTTCAAAGCTGGACTCATCATCTGAAAAACAAACTAAATATTGTAAAGTTTAACTGGACCTCTGATATGTTGAAATTTGTTAGGTTAATTATGTGGTTAGTTGGAGGAGTTTTAATGTACAATACAGTATACTGTAGTTCTATGCTAGCCCTAAAGCTACTCTTATTTCTTATTATAATTACATTTTAACATATTTGTTGTATTCTACTTACTCAAGTAATACAGTACAGAGGGTTAATGTGGTTTGAATAGTCTAACTTACCAGAAACGATGCTATGCTCCTGGTTAGCTTCGGGGCTGTAGTCCTTTCCTCAGATTCCTCTCCTCCTCATAACCTAGATCCACACCGCTGCCTGCTGTGTTGGCCAGTGGCCGAGCTGTCATCAGTTCATCCATCAACACGTAAAATGAAAAAGTGGTGGGGTCAGAGCCACTTGTCCCGTTTTTGTTTTTAGCTTCGTAGCACTTAGCTTTCAAGATATCTTCCAGCGATCTCCGGCTTCTTCCAGCTTTTCTTGTACTTGTTTAAATAACTCTGTGTTCCTACACGTTCGGTCAAGGCGTTCGATACTTTTGAGCTATTTTAACCATTCCATTAGAAATGTTGCATCGCTCACCGACCAGTTTTGTTTCCCCACCATGCGTTAGCATCTACCCACTAGCCAGGCGGAGAAGGAAACACGACGAGGGGTGGGGTGGGCGCGGGTGCGCAGCGCACATGCGCAGTCTGGACAGTTTGATAAACGGAACAGATCATGAACACCGAACGGGTAACAGATCGGCGTAAACCACCCGTTTCGATCTGATCACAAATTAGGTCGGATCACGCCGAATACACAAAAAATAACCCGAACGGGGTGTTTACATGACACACTTTTGTTCCGATCGGCCGTTTGATCTGATTACTTATGTCCATGTAAACACAGCTAACGTTTACGTTTCTGTCACTCACGTGGCAGCCTGGTGTCAGGTTTCACAGCCACAGCAGGGGACCGAATTGCCACACGTCTTTTTTTTAATCACTCCCCGAGACGCATGGAGGAAATAAAATTACAGTACTACAGAAAATGACCAAAAAAAGTAACGCACAGTAATTTTGACATGTAACTTTAATCTGATTACTGGATTTTGAAAAGCAACACGTTAGATTAGAAGTTACTGAAAAAAGTGGTCCAACTAGAGTAACTGAGTAAGTAGAGTAGAGTTAGTTTAAATTGACCCTGGGTGTGAGTGAGACAGGTCCCTCTTGTAAATGAGTCCCCGTGGCTCAACGAGGCTAGCCTGTATAAATAATGGTTGAATGAATTAATTTTGTAACGCGTTACTGACATCACTGGCTAGGGTACACCGACCGTTACCAACATGTGTCCGACGGCAGCCTCCTCTGGTCGGACTGACTCTGTCGCAACCCGGCCTCCTGCTCTGGAGCTTTGACACTTCCAGAGAGTCCATTGACCATTTCCAGCTCATGTGTTCGACGGCAGCCTCCCTGGTCGGACTGACTTTCGCTGCCCGGCATCTTGCTCTGGAGGTATGAACTACTGTTAGCTGTGTTTGTTAGCAAGATAAGTCAAGAACCACAGGACAGATTTTTATCAAACTTACAAAAAGTAATCAGACATTTACAACTGACTAGCTTTATGAGATGTTTGAGATAAAATTTGATGTTTTATGGGCATAAACGTGTCGCGGCTAGCTTAGATTTTTTTCCGTGTAAATTTTAGCAAATAGCTCATAAACCACACCACGGATTTTCTTTAAACTTACAGAAAGCAATTACTTGGTGGTCATTTACAAACTGTTAGCTGTTGGAGTTGTTTGAGCTAAAATTTAATTTATTTATAATTTATTTTCGTAGCGCGCGACTGTTTGGAAGACGTCAAAGCGAAACAATTTAAATCCAGCAGATTTGACCATTTTTCTTCAAATGGTGTCCCTATTGAGTTTGTTGATTCCTATAAATATCTGGGTATCCTGATCGATTCACATCTCTCTTTTAAACTCCACGTGGAAAACCTAGTGAAGAAATTGAAAGTTAAACTGGGTTTCTTTTTCAGAAACAGATCCTGTCTAACACTGAATGTTAGGAAACGCCTTGTATCCGTGACTTTCCTTCCCTCCATTGATTACGGTGACATTCTCTACATGAATGCTCCTACAAGCACCCTGCGGATGTTGGATGTGGTCTATCATGGTGCACTAAGATTCATAACTGGTTGTGATTATCGTACCCACCACTGCACCCTGTATTCACTGGTTAACTGGACATCATTAACCTCACGCAGACTCTTCCACTGGTACATTTTCATCTTTAAATCACTTCTTGGTCTGCTGCCCTCATACATCTCCTCCTACATGTCTTTGCGTGAGTGCAGCTACAGCGTGCGCTCTCAGGACATGATTACCTGCAGTGTTCCGTCAGTGAGGACTGAACTTGGAAAAAGGGCCTTCTCCTACTCTGCTCCTGCTTCATGGAATATCTTACAAAAAGATCTGAAGCTCTCGACCTTGACTTCTCTAAATGGTTTTCAGAATCTGTTGGAATCCTGGCAAAAACCAATGCAGATTTGTTCCTGTCTTTGATTTTATACGTCTACCTTATAATGTTTTGCTAGTTTTTTGATACTTTGTTAAAAAAAAAAAAAAAAAAAATATATAATCTTTTGTTTTTTTCTCTCTTTTTGTTTTCTATTGTTTATTGTTTGTTTGTTTATTGTTTAATGAAATTCTATCACTGCTGTTCATTGTTCTTTAGTTTTAGCAGGTCGCTTTCGTAAATGAGCCCATGAGGTTCAAAAGATTTACCTGACTAAATAAAGGTTGAATGAATTACGTGAATTTATTAAGGAACGGTTAAGCTAAGACACATCTTTGCTATAATTTTCAGCAGACAAATGATTGTTTTTACCGTGTTAATCTTGTTAAAAGTCCTTCAATGCATGCTTCTGTGGCCGCCATTTTCAGCAGGGCAAATGAGGCGCTGACGCGTCACGTAACGGTGACGCATAATAGATGCGACTTAACTGAAGGTGCGACATGTTTATGGATTTTTCCAATTTATTGCCAATACTGTAATTGGACAAAGCAACTTATAGAAAGGTGAGACTTATCAGGTGGAAATACGGTACTAGTATATTGTGCGACAATGCGCTTGCGTTCGCGGTCGTAAAATTTGAGCTTGGCGTGTTCGTGCCCGCATTCAAACGCTTGTGCCTCTGCGTTCGAACGGCGTCGAGTGGCGTTCGGCCAAACGCAGAGCTATACTGGGGCCTTATGTCCAAAGTGTGGCCCTTTATGTGGGTTGGAAAGTTGATGAATTGTTGGAAGCCACAGATATCCAGGCAGGATGTGAAGTCTCTGGTGAGGGGGTTGTTGTCTTCATCCATATGAATATTGAAATCTCCAAGCAGGATAATGTTGGTTGAAAGAGCTGAGAGATGGGCGATTAGAGCAGCAAAGTCATTCATGAAAGAGTTGTTTACTTTTGGCGGACGGTAGAAAGTGGCAACAATGGTGGGGGTAGGGCCGGAGAGTAGACACAACACTGCGCTTAAAGGAGGGGGAGGGAGGAGTGTGAACCGGCGTGACCTTCCAGTTCTCGCGGTGATTTATCGCGAGACCTCCTCCGAGGTCGGACTCGCGGGATTTGGCGATGTAAACAAACCCCGGTGGGGTAGACTCATTCAAATAAAAAAAGTCATTTTGTTGTTGCCACGTTTCTGTAAGACAGATTAAATCTAGCTTACAGTCAGATATTAGATCCTGAATAAGCTGACCTTTGCCCGTGAGGGAGCAAACGTTCAGAAGTCCAAACTTTACATGTTATGTTATGGTTTATAGTTAAAACTATTAATATACATTGTTATTGATGAGAAGATGACATGGAAATCTCATGTAAATTACTTAAGAATAAAAATAGCAAAATAAAGTAAAGTAAATAAAAAAAAGTGTTAAATACAGAAACAACTGGGCTTTATTTGTAACAGAAGACGTTTCGCCCTTCATCCAAAGGGCTTTCTCAATTCTAAGAGCAGACTGTGAGAGTAAAGTTATAAATGCTGAGCTGACACACACACACATATACCTATGTAAATTGAAGGCTGAGATAACACACACATACCTGAGATAACACCAGTGATGGGAATAACGGAGTTACAAATAAACGGCGTTACAAACGGAGTTCTTTTTTTCATTAACGGGTAATCTAAGTAGTTACTATGTCTATCGTTACAACGCCGTTACCGTTACAAACACTAAATGGGGGTACGTTACTTTCAGTCTTCTGCGCGCAGGCTCTCGTGCTGTTTGTTTACGTTTTTTCCCCTTGGTGAGGGAGGGTGGAGGGGGATGGAGCAGAGGGGAAGGAGGGTAGGAGCATAGACGTGGGAGCAGAGGGGAGGGAGGGGCGAAACAATAAGGATGATGCTGATTGGCTAAGGTAGAGTGTCAGTTAGAGGTCAGCCANGGTCTTTGGAGGCCTGGAGTTTATGATCAAAGAGGCCCGGAGAACGGTGGAGGTGAGCCTCACCCTGTGATTTTTTTTTTTAAGATCAACAACTTCTTTACTGTTTGTCCCAAAGTCCAAATACAAACGTTTGGGTGACCGAGTCTTTTCAGTCGCTGCACTGTATTTTGAGGCACTTGGTGCACCTTTTGGCTTTTGGCGAGAGCTCTATAAATATATGTTCATTGATTGATTCATGTTTGATAGGCAGCAAAGCCAAAAGCGGCACCGGTTAGTGAGAAGGAGAACAACCCGGTCAGAGCTCCAGAAGCTCTCCCTGAGTCCAAGAAGGCGGAGTACCGACTGCTGAAAGAAGAAATCTCCAGGTAGGTCCAGAACCCGTCCAGCTGCTCACAGACTCCACATGCTGGTGATGTGAAGGTGCTTGAAACGTGTCCTGGTGCTGCAGCAGGGAGAATCAGAGGACCCTGAGGGATCACAGTTCATCAGCCACACCGGAACTGGTTCTGGAATCATCCTTGAAACAGGCTGCACAACTCAGGCGGAGCGAGGCGGAGAAGAGACTCAGTAAGCACAGGTGAGTCCTCCACCTATCGGAGAGATGACAGTGACCCGATGCGCCAGATGTTCTGACGGATCAGTGACGCAGAGGAACCGGACTTCAGAGCTGAACTTGTGGTCCTCGTCTGCAGGGAGCTGCTGCAGAGGGACGAGATTGTTCTCAGACATCTGCTGCAGCAGGAGCTGAAGAAGGCGGAGTCTCTGAAAGCGACAGAAGCCAAGGTGGTCAAACTGAGAGAACAGCTGCAGGCGTCAGAGAAGATCCTTACTGCCAACAGGACGCTGCTGAAGAAGCTGCAGGAGCAGGTACCAACTGTAACACGCATGTCGTGCCTGGCTCTGGGAGCAGCTCACAGATGAGGAAGGTGTTGAGTTTTCTGTCACCTGCAGGTGCAGCGTGTCGAGCACCGGGTGTCCTTGAAGAAGACGCTGGAGGTTCAACTGGAGCAGGAACTGAACCAGGCACAGCTGACTGTCAGCAGAAGAACCAAACGGCCAACGGACTCCAGTCAGACTACGGTGAGACACGACCTTTGACCTTCCACTCTCAGCACAACTTTATTTATAAATAACATTTTAAACACAAAAGGTTCAAAGGACTTGACAAAGCAGAGCAGATGTATGTCAGATACAGGTAGTCCTCGACTTACGACGGTCTCGAGTTACGACGTTTTGCGGTTACGACGCATCTCCCATTATAAAAAAAAATATATTTTATTTTTTTATTTTTGAAAAGCCGAGTTACGCAGTTTCCGGTTTTACGTAGTAAACGTAGCTGCGGAGGAATTCTGCCCTGTACTCTCTAAAAAAGCTAAGTCTGGTCTTCTGGACATTCAAAAAACAAAACAAAAAAAACTGTACGGTGAACGCGGTTTTACGTCGTAAACGAATGGAGAATACGAAGGAGGGACGGAGGAAATGGCTTCACCAGCATCCCAGTAGGAAATTACGGTAACTCTTTTTTTCCCTTCATTATGGCTCCCAAATGTATGTGTTTTTTGATAATTATGTAGGGTACTGTGTTAGGATAGGCTCAGTGCTTGGTAAAATACAGTACTGTACGTATGGTTCAGTATGTACGTATGTTCTGACTTACGTCGAAATTCGGTTTACGCCGCCGCGTAGGAACGGATCTCCGTCGTAAGTCGAGGACTACCTGTATATGTCTGGCCGTCTTGTGAGCTGGATAACTTGAAAAGTACCAATGCGCCAACTTCCAGTTTGGTGTGTGGCTGCATTTAGAAGTAAAAAGGGTCACTATCATACATTGGGTTGCCACGTTAAAAGATGACGATCACCATTTATATATGTAAATTGCCCACCCCATTATTTGAGGAAACTAATTTCTAGTTTTATATTGATTAAAAGCATAGGTTCCTTAAATAATTTGGGTGGCTGAAAATTAATCTATGGTGGCCAGGGCCACCATTGACCACCCCCTGGCTCCACCTCTGCACCTGGTGGTGGATCAAATTGTTCCCTCCACTCTCCAGGATCCATCACTCTGCAGAAAAAAAACTACCTCTGTTCTTCTCAGTGTAACTCCTGCACACTTAACAATCCTTAATCCTACAACCAAAAACATTAAGGTTTACTTTCATTGTCTGTTCAATTTCAGTCCAGAAAAACATTCATCTCAAAAACTACACACATTCATTATTCAAATCCCTCATCGGCGCGGGACATCGTAGTACCGCTTGTTGGTCTTAACAATACGTTTAGTCACGTCTTAAAATTTTATGTGGGTTCTGTGTGTCTGTAGTTCTGAGGATTCCAGATATTTTATGATGTAATTAAACTAAAATTCACATCATGCAGCAGGAGGATATTTTCAGACATTTATCTTTCCTTGCAAAATAATCCAGTTGCTCTGCTCATGAAACTGGTTTGTTGTAGTTTTTAGGATGATTTGGATTAAATTTGAATGAACAAATAAAATCATTAAGAATAGTTCATGTAGGTCACATTTAAACCATAACGGTCAGTGAAAGGTCTTACAAAGTCTGTGCTGGTATGCTCTACAGAACATCAGGACTAAACTGTCCAGATGTTTATTTATAGCAGAACATGTCGGGGCTGCAGAATATGAGTGAAACCAGCTCTGGTGGTAAAAACACACCCTGAGCTGTGGGCAGCTGACACTGGAGCAGAATGGCACCACTCAATCATTGGTCAGGCTTTCCCTCCTCCTTCAGCCAGAAGTGTCCATACGCCTTCACATCTGTAACGTGTTTCTGGGTTCTGTTCTGGTTTTTCAGCCCAATAAGCTGCAGCGTCGGGACGCGACTCCTCGTGACTCGGAGCGCCACTTCGCCGAGCTGATTGCTCAGAAACGGCGGCTGCAGCAGCTGGAATCCGAGTACGCGCTCAAGATCCAAAAACTGAAGGAGGCTCAGGCCCGGCGCAACAAAGGAGTCCCTGCAGAACCCCCCACAGAACAGTTGGACCCAACCTCCACCCCCATACCAGACCCTAAGAACCGACAGCCGCCCTCTTCCAGCCCCTTCCACCTGCCCCAGCCCTCCCTACACGACCTGTCCCAGGACAAACTGGTTCTGGACAGCGAGGACGTCCTGGACGTTGAGGATCAGGAACCAGAACTTGCTGCCGCTGCAGTGAAGGGCAGCCGCCGCAACTCCCTCCGTCAGTCCAGCAGCTCCTTTACCAAACCCCACCTGGATACTCCAAACTCTGCTCCCTCTAAAGATGAAGCCAAACTGACCAAGATGGCGGGCAGCGCGACGCTCCCTGCAGAGACGTTTGCAGGGTTGGACGTAGACGGTTTGAAGAGGAGGTACCAGCTGCAGGCCCGGCTGGGAGATCTGCTGCAGACAGAGCTGCACAGACTGGGGGAGGACATGACCAACACCCCCACTGCACAGGTGATGATGACCTCTGCACAGTCAACTGGGTGTTAAACAACAAACCTAAACATGCAGTTTTTATTTATTTATGGAGCAGTTATTGATTAGTTAAATTAATTGTTAATAGATTTGACTAAATAAACCATTATGGATCTGGACGGTGTGACTGTTTCCATCACATTCCCTCCTGGTGTTTCTGAGGTTTTCATTCACCAGTTCTTCGGTGGTTTTGTTTCTGGTCAGATGATCCAAGTGGAGGTGGAACCAACGAGCCAGTCAGTGGTCGCCGAGCTGAAACCCGTCTCGTTTGAAGTATACTGCAGTCCGCTGCGGGCCTTCAAGTCCTACAGGTAGGAACACACGAGAGGTCTGTAGAACAGCCTGAATGCTGAGGTCAAAGGTCAAGTTGGGTCTGAACCAAGCTCCTGTTCCCCTGCAGGTTCAGTCCGTATTACAGAACCAAGGAGAAGCTGTCCCTCAGCTCGGTGACCTTCAGCAACGCCATCGAACCAAACAAGTATTTCTGCCGCTTCGACTTGACGGGAACCTGCAACGATGACGACTGCAGGTGGTGAGTGTCGGCGCTTTGGTTCTGATCCAAAACCCGTCCTGGCCGCTTCCTCTTTAACCTCCATCTGTCTGCAGGCAGCACATGAGGAACTGCACTCTGAGCGGGAACCAGCTCTTCCAAGACATCCTGTCCTACAACCTGCTTCTGATTGGCTGTTCTGAGAGCAGCTTGGACCAGGAAGTCGGCACCGCCACAGGTAGGTTCTTCTGGGTCTCTGCAGGGGTTTACAATGACCTGAAGCTGCTGATGCTCGGGGCTTCTGTTCTGATACTGGATACAATTCATACCAGAACTAACTGTAAAAACAAATCCATTCTGCTGCTGTTGGTGAAACGAGTCAAACGTGTCTCCTGTGGTTCAACATTACTGTTAAATGTTTTTGTTTGTTTGCTCAGAGGGCTATTTGAAGAAGCTGTTCGGTCCAAACAAAGACCGGATGGGGGTGGACCAGAAGGCCGTCCTCCTCGTCAGTAAAGTCAACGAAAGCAAACGGCATGGTGGGTAGGCTCTGCTGTAACCACGGTATCACCAGCTGCAGCTTTCAGACCAGTGACTTGTGTCCACTTGCTGTTTTACAGTTCCTCCGTTCACCACCTTCAAAGACACGAGGAGGTGGAGGCCGAAGCCCGCGACACAAAGCACCGCCAGCCCCGAGGATGAAGGCAGCGATGAGACTTCAGCTGCATACCTGATGCCTGCAGGAGGAGGTGAGACACGTCCTCAGGACTAGAACTGACATTCTGAGGACAGACTCTGTCATCCTCGGGACAACATTAACGTTCTAAGGCCAGAGACACTGACATCTTCAGGATAGCTGCAAACTTTCTCCTTTTATCAGTGACTATAAAATCTTTGCGTTAGCGTTTCGGTTGCTGCACATGTTAAGCTCTTCCTCCTTCTATCATCAGGGTATCCGCGGGGTTGTAAAAGGTATTATAAGGTAGTAAATAAAATTAACAGAAATTACGGCCATTAAAAGTATTAAAAAGTAATAAACGTCATCTGACGAGGTATTAATTTTTTAAAAACCTACACAACTATATTTTTCCCGTTCTATCGGCGAAAAAAATCCTGTGAATTTATTTATCTTTTCTAATTTTATGTCCGAGTAGGACCTTAGCTAAATCAATACCATACATACCATTTTATTTATAAAGCACTTTAAACAGGATTAAGTCCATACCAAAGTGCTGAACAAACAAACAACCGGCAACACACACAATGAAGTACAACACGAAAGACATGAAAACATTGCAGATCATAAATAAAACGATCAAATACAAATCAGCTGGTGTTGAAAGCAACAGAATAGTACAGGTAGTCCCCGACTTACGAGCGCTCTTACTTACGAGGTTCCGGACTTACGAGCTGGCGAATTTTTGGAAAAAACGCAAAAAATACCGAGTTTTTCTGTGTTTTTTCACCACAGTTCGTTAGCTAAACATGTGGACACACGTTTCCGATCATTTTTATGCACTCATAAGCAGTTTTTCGATGAAAAACGAGTGTTCGTAGTCGCGCTAGCAAAACCGTTCCAACTTACGAGCGAAAATCCGGACTTACGAGAACATGTGCTTCGTGTTCCAACTTACGAATTTTCGTCTTACGAGCACCTCGTTGTAACGGAACTCGCTCGTAAGTCGGGGACTACCTGTAGTGAGTTTTTAACCGGGATTTGAAAACCGAGAGGGAGGGGGCCTGTTTGATGAGCAGCGGTAACTCGTTCCAGAGTCTTGGGCCTGCTACAGAGAACGCCCTGTCACCCCTGCGCTTAAGGCGAGTTTCTGGAACTCTTAAGAGTACCTGATCCTCTGACCTCAAAGCACGTGGAGGGACATATGGGTGTATCAGATCTGAGAGATAGGCGGGGGCGAGACTGTTCAGTGATTTGTAGACATACAGGAGAATTTTGAACTGGATTCGAAGATGAACCGGTAGCCAGTGCAGGGAGGCCAAGACTGGTGTAATGTGCTCACTTTTGCGTGTGCTGGTTAAAAATCGGGCTGCTGCGTTCTGAACCAGTTGTAATCGTGCAATGGTGGCCTGACTGACGCCAAGCAGAAGTGAATTGCAGTAATCAAGCCTAGATGTAATAAATGTGTGAATTACTGTCTCCAGGTTATTTTTGGATAATATGGGCTTCAGCTTAGACAGACGCCTCAGCTGGAAAAAACTAGATTTGACGTCCTATTGTCGGTCAGTGTGCGTTCACTCCTACAGTCGGCCGACAGAGCTTCCAGAACCGTCGTGGGGAAATGAGTTTTCAGACTTCTGGTGAGAGGACGTCAGATTCAGAGACTGGCTTCAGCAACAGCCGAGAGACTTATTGTCATGTCTGTAAAAAGAAACAGGAAGTAGGAGCGCGGCTTGTTTCCGAAATTTAACAAGAAAAGCACCTAAACAATTATTTGTTAGCTCGAAATTATAGCAGAGGTGTGTCTCAGTCTAACGTTTTCTTAATAAATGCACTTTAATGGTCAAGTCAACTTTATTTAAAAAGTAGTTTCGCATTGGTGCGCCGTGAACGCGCAGAGGGAGGATAAAGGAGGAGGGAGGAACGCAGCTTGTTTCTCCAAAATTTAACAAGAAAAGCACCTAAACAATTATTTGTTAGCTCAAAATTATAGCAGAGGTGTGTCTCAGCCTAACGTTTTCTTAATAAATGCACTTTTATGGTGAAATTCGCCAGGGTGGTGCAGCTGTTCTGACGGTTCCAAGCAGAATGAAGGTGGGAAGTGTATGGCAGGCTGATTGAGTCATTAATAGCTAGTGAAGATTCTCAGTCATCCAGGACATGGTAAATTCTAAAAAGTGCAAGAAAAAAACAAAGTATAAAGTATAGATAAATAAAGTCCAGTTGTTTTTGTCTTGAACTTTTTTTAATTTGTCATAGCCACGTTTTCCTATTACATGATACAACAGCCAACCTCATGCCATACACCTGTTACTACTCTGCTGCCATCAAGTACTGCTGCTTTTTTTTTCTCCAGTCAGAATGAATGGAAACGGTCATATCTCAGTCTAAAAATTGGTTTATAAATTCGGGAAAAAATCTATAAATATGTCACTTCAGCCTATAAGTCACAGGGCATGTAAATTATGCAAAAAACTGTGACTTACAGGATGAAAAATACAGTAGTTATTATTTTTCTCCCTCTCTTTTTGAATTGTGCATGTTTTCAGTGTTGAATCCTTTTAATTAAACTGTTCTGTTCAAGTTTACAGTTTTTCGTTTGCCATTAGAGATATGCTGTGTGTGGGAACAATTGAATAACTTTTTGTCTTTGGTTAGATTTAAATAACAAATAGGTCAGTGCTTTTCTTGAGGCAAGAAGCAAATTGATGTATCCAGTAATTATTATAATCACTTTACAATTAGTTGCTCTGAACTGAAATACAAGAGGTTGCCGCTACAGTTACAGCTCAGTGTCATAATGGTATTAAAAAATGTTGTGATGGTATTGAAAAGGTATTAAATTTAACTCAAGAATTTCTGTATACACTCATTGTATACACATTATTAGTGACTCTTCCTGTTTGTGGTTGACAGAGGACGTCGTGAGCATCAGCTCGTCTGCTGTGGACGTCGTCACGTCCGAGGACAGGCGGTACTTCACCAGTGAGACGGACGACATCTCGAACCTGGAGGCGAGTGTTCTGGAGAGTCCTCGAGACACTCAGCTGTGGATCAAACTGGCTTTTAAGTACCTGAACCAGAGTGAGACGTGAGTTTCCTCCTCCTGCTGCTTGTCCGGGTCGGTCGTGGTTCTGGTTCTGACCGTATGCTCTTTTCCTGCAGCTCTGCAGCAGAGAGTCTGGAGGCGGCTCTGAACACGCTGTCTCGCGCTCTGGAGAGCAACTGTGACGACCCCGAGGTGTGGAGTCACTACCTGTCGCTGTTCTCGAGGCGTGGCAGCAGGGAGGAGGTGCAGGAGATGTGTGAGATGGCGGTGGAGCACGCCTCCGACCACCGAGTGTGGTGGAGCGTAAGTCCGGACGTCTTGCTCCAAAACCAGCTAGAGGAGCTTCGTTGGTCTGAATTGGGTCTAATAACCCTGCTGGTTCTGCTCCTCAGTACCTGAACCTGGAGAACTCGTACGAGGGGAAGGACTACGTGTGCGAGCGGCTGCTGCACTTCCTGCAGGCCGAGGCGGCATCGGGCGTGACGGAGAAGCTGTCCTTCCAGCTGATTGAGGCGCTGCTCTACAGAGTCCAGCTCAGTCTGTCCACGGACCGGATGGAGACCGCTTTAGCCATCTTACAGGTAAAACACTGGCTTCACGTCTCGACGGGCCGGTTCTGATCAAATCTCTGTGCTGACTCGGCACAAACACACCGAGTGTTTCACAGAGAAACGTTGGAGCAAACGGATCCGGCTCAACTTGAGATGAACAGAGCGTTATTAACAAATATTTCCCGTTGTTTAGAAACGTTCTTCTGATNAAAATAACTTTGTCCCAGGCGGGAAGCGAACCCACTTCTCCCGGTCAAAACGACAATGCATTAACTCGTTGAGCTATTCGAGCGGACTGAATTTTCAGGTGTCCAACTTCCCCATATAGGAATCACTCCTCCTGACATTTTAGCTGCACGTAAAAGTTAGAGATTATTCGTTATATTTTAAAACCCTGGCTGCGCGCAACAGTTAGACAATATTAGTTATTGTTTAATGACATTCAGGTCGCGCTGAAAGGCGGAAATGGGTGTGCGCTTCGTGTTATTTACGTTGTAACATAAGCTGATTTGTGATCAGTTATTAACAAAAATTTAACTCAGAAACACTAATTCAGCTAACAATTGTTTTAGGGGTTTCTCGTTTCTGTAGTTAAATTTGAATGAAATTCAACCCTCGCGCTGAGGTTGTTTGAATGAGTCCCGCCCCTGCTGCAAACAACGAATCAAATGAGAGCAGTACATGACGTGAAACTAGCTCTGTCGGGCTCGGCCCGATAAGAACCACGGTGAAGATGGTTCCAGAACAAGGGTGGATCCCGGGCGGAAAAGGTAAATGCGAAGACGCCGAACCCGGGTTAGAAGCTGGGAGAGCCGGGGAGGGCCGGCCAATGCGTAAACGGCTTCCGTGGAGTTTGCATGTTCTCGTGCTTGCATGGGCTTTCTCCAGGTGATCCGGTTTCCTCCCACAGACTAAAAACATGCATGTTAGGCCTGGACTATTCCTGTTCTGAGCGTCTTGATGCTGTTTGCCACCTCTGCTCTCACAGCTTGAAGCTCATTCTCTGCGAGTGCAGCCTTCATTTCCAATTTATTCACCGCTGCGATTTCTGTTTTAATAGAGGCCAGAATATCCGACTTCAGGGTGACACATCTGTCTCTCTGGTATCAGGTGGGGGTGAAGTCGAGACCCCAGCATTGGAAATATCCCGGCCTGAGGCGGTGCTAGGCCTCGTGGCTGTAAAACTCATATGTTTATATTTAAGTTTCAACTCCATTTCCGAGCTTTGACGAGTCAATTACCCGTCAAATAGTAAGAAGATCATCCAAAAGACAGTAATAATATCTTCATGTGAGCCGGTTGTTATGCAGTACCAGCTGGAGCCCAAGTCGGCACATCCTACCCCATCGCTGCCATCTTGTGTCTCTAGATTTGTAGTTTTGTGTGGCTCTGATAGTGTGCGTCAGTTCTGGATGAGTTTATCTGTTTGACCTGCAGCTCACACAAAGTTCTGACAACTTTCTGGAAAGCAAAACTGCTTTTAGCAGTGGTTGCCTTTTTTAAACAAGAGCAAACAAAATCTGCAGCTCAAAAACCCAGAAAGGAAAAAAGAAAAGACTCTGCTGGATCTGGGATTCTTCACTGCTGTGATTGGCCAGTTTGTTCTGTGCTGTGATTGTTTGTTTCTCTCTATGACGCCTGTTGCGTTTGTTTCAGGGGGCCTTGAAGTCAACTCAGGACCACAGCGTCGCCGACCACCTGACAGCCGGTGACCGGGCGCTGCTCTGGCTCTCCTACATCCACCTGACGGAGTTTGACCGGCTGCCGTCCAGCCTGTTCGACCCGGCTGAGTTCGGCCCGGCGCGACTGACTAGCAGAGAGTCCTTCATTCTGCCGTGGAGGACTGCGCAGGACATCAGCACGCCGTCTGACATCCTTGTTGCTCTGTTTAAAGGTACGGAGTGGAACCGCAAAGGTTCTACAGGAGCCGGACCTGCTTTAGGTTCTCATATTCTGTGTTCCTGTTCCAGATGCTGTCGTTCAGTGCAGCGAGGAGTCCAGGTCCAACAGCGAAAACACGCTGGCCTGCATGCCGCTGCACACCAACCTCCTCTTCCTCTACAGACTGCTGCAGAGGTGAGCTTACTACTGTCTCCTGGACTTCTGGACTGGTTCTAATAGGACTCCAATGACAATGGTGTGTCCCTGCAGGTATGATGAAGGTGTGGCGTTGTGCGAGTCTCTGCTGGAGTTCTGTCCTGACTCGTGCATGCTACGTGACTCTCTGGCTGACCTCCACATCAGCAGAGGAAACTCTGAGCAGGCGGTCAACATGTGGCTGCACACTCTGGCTGAGTGTCCCCACAACGCTCAGGTCTTCTACCACTGCTGCAAGTTCCTCATGACACAGGTGCGCGCACAGGCTTCTACTGGTCTGTAGCTTGTTTGTAGGTATTAACAGGTGTTTGCAGGCGTCTGCAGTAATCTGTAGGCCACAATTAATCAGAACATTAAAACAGGATTTGGGCCCAGATCAGGTGTCACCAACCTTTTCAAAACTGAGAGCTACTTGGTGGGTACGGTGTCATACAAAGGGCACCAGTTTGATAAACTCTTTGGAAATAACA
Source organism: Garcialebias charrua (assembly GCA_038048925.1). Lineage (NCBI taxonomy): Eukaryota > Metazoa > Chordata > Actinopteri > Cyprinodontiformes > Rivulidae > Garcialebias > Garcialebias charrua. The sequence goes on along the minus strand of JBBPBX010027202.1, from coordinate 14,111 downwards.
AAGCGTAAATTGAATTTTTTTCATAATAAACATATTTTTAAGAACATATTTTTAAGATAGACATTTTAAAATATATATAAATTTAAAAAAAGAATAACTGAATAAAATGAAATTTTAAATGCAGCTTAGTAGTGAGTTGTGCTATTTTTAGAACAGGTCCGCGGGCACCTCAAATGGTCCTTGGGGGCGACCGGGTGCCCGCGGGCACCGTATTGGTGACCCTGGCCCAGATAAACTAGAGCCGTTTTCGCACTGCACAGCCCTCCCCGGCTTCTAACCCAGGTTCGTCTTGTTCGCATTTGCCTTTTCGGGCCGGCGTCAGCCTGACCGACGGAGGTTCTGATCGGGCCGAGCTCCCGGGCCCAGTTTGACGTCATGCACTGCTCATCATTTGATGCGTTGTTTGCAGCAAGGGCGGGACTGCTGCGTGTTGAGTCATCAACTCGTTCTAACAACCTCAGCGCGAGCTGAATTTCATTAAAATTTAACTACAGAAACGCCTAAAAAGATTAGCTGAATATATATGTTAGTGTTTCTGAGTTTAATTTTTGTTAATAACTGATTACAAATCAGCTTATTTTACATGGGCGTAACCAGGAGTTTATGAGGGGCGATCCGTTAAAAGGAAAAGTGGAACTTGAAAGAGCAACATACCCGGTGGTTCACTGGAAGCGCGTCGGTTTGCCACTCCAAATTTTATCTCGACTCGGGTTCGAATCTCACTTGGTTGAACTTATTTTACGTTTGTCTTTAATTGGATTTTTAAAAAAAGGAGTTAATATGCCTGTGGTTAACACAAACTTTTTTTTTATCCAATAAAAGACAAACGTAAAATAAGTTCAACCAAGTGAGGTTCGAACCCGAGTCGAGAAAAGGTTTGGAGCGGCAACCCGACGCATTTCCAGTGAACCACCGAGGCGTGTTGCTCTTTCAAGGTCCACGTTTCCTTTAAATGAACCGCCCCTCATAAAATCCTGGCTACGCCCATGTTAAGTCTATGGTGTTAACCGGTTCGACATTAGCGGCGTCTCCATCCCTTCTCTTTCCACCTCTCTTAATACACACCAAGCGCGCACACTTACAAGAACTCCCCACACACTTCAAGAGAACTCCCCACCCACTTCAATAATAATAATAATAATAAACTTTATTTGTATAGCACCTTCCTACAATGCCTTGCATTGACCAAGGTGCTTAACAGGATAAAAAGATGAATAAACTGGAACAATAAATCAATGAAAATAGAATAAGAAACAACAGCAATAAAAGAAGGCAATGGAAATAAAAAATGCTACATACTAAAATAACACTAAAATAACACAAGTAATAAAAGTTACACACTGAAAGCTTTTTTGAACAAGTGGAAATAAAAAGGCAATGGAAATAAAAAATGTTACATATTAAAATACCAAAAGTAATAAAAGTTACACACTGGAAGCTTATTTGAACAAGTGGAAATAAAAAGGCAATGGAAATAAAAAATGCTACATATTAAAATACCAAAAGTAATAAAAGTTACACACTGAAAGCTTTTTTGAACAAGTGGGTCTTCAGTCTGGTTTTGAACAGAGTCAGATCAGAGGTGGCACGCAGCTCAAGGGGGAGGCTGTTCCAGGCTTTTGGGCCGGCAACAGAAAATGACCGGTCTCCCCATTGTTTGTACCTTGAGCGAGGCACCTCCAGCAGGTGTTGACTGGCAGATCGTAAATCTCTGCCGGGCTGATGGGCTTTCAAAAGTTCTGAGATGTACAGAGGAGCAAGTCCATTCAGAGCTTTGAAAACAAACAGGAGCAGCTTGAACTGTATCCTGAACTGAACCGGGAGCCAGTGTAGAGAGGACAGGACAGGAGTGATGTGTTCATATTTTCGTGTGTTGGTCAAAAAGCGCGCGGCAGAGTTCTGTACAAGCTGTAAACGGGAGATGGAGGATTGATTAATACCAACATACAAAGCATTACAATAATCAAGTCTGGAGGTCACAAAGGCATGGATGGCCTTCTCCAGATCACCACGGCTGAGAAATGACTTGACTTTGGAGAGCAGACAGAGCTGGCGTCACTTCAAGGCGGCTCTCCGCACAATGCGAAATGAGCGGGGGCGGGCCAGGCTGGGCTCAGGGACAACCCAGGACGAGCTGGGCCGGGGAGGGTTGTGCAGTGCGAAAACGGCTTAGCAGAACTGATCAGACCTGATGTTTCAGTTTGGATTCTCTCTTGCTGCTGAGCAAACCGGTTTCTTTTTCTCACCTGAACGTTTGATCTTCTCGGCAGGACAAATCGAGCGCCATCCCTCCACTGTTCCGAGGGTTCATCCTGTCGCTCTGTGAAGACGAGCAGAGTCGGAAGACTCCTGTGAATGTGCTACGGTGCGTGAAGCTCCGCCCCCACGCACTTAATGTTGGTTCCTTAAGATTGAACCCCTTTGTAGATCTCTTGAGGTCAAACAACCAGATATTCCAAAGAGAACTAAAGTTGATCCCTGCAGCAGCTGCTCGTTGTGGAGTTTTATTTGTTTTCATCAGGAGGTGTTTGTCTGAAACGTTAAGTAACGTTTTTTTGTCACATCAGTTACGTCCTGGGCTTTCCCACCAAAGAGCTGCTGAACGGTCCCATCATCAGGAAGGAGCTGGAGGAGCAGCTCCAGCAGCAGATGTCATACCTCCACCTGCTCCACTGGTGAGTCAACCTGAAGGTTGTGAGGTCATCAGTCAGGTGACCAGGCTGTGGGCGGGGCTAAACACAGGCTGATTCTGAGCAGTTTTTCCGTCTGATGGCGTCGTGTTTAAAACTGCTCCTCGTGTTTGTTTTCAGTCGCTGGGTGTGGCTGCACGGCACCGTGGAGGAGGCGGCGGAGGCGTTCGAGCAAGCTCTAGGCTCCGTGCTGCAGCTGGAGGAGCTTCGCACGCTCTGGATGGAGTGCGTGTCCCTGCCACAGCACATGGACATGCACCCAGATTGCCCTCCCCCCCACTAACTCACCTGTCTCTCCTCTAACCTCAGCTACCTGCTGTTCAGCTGCAGTCCACATGCTGGCGCCGCCTCCCAGAGACTGTTCCCAGACCTGGTCCAGCGCTGCCTCAGCACAGTGCCGACCCGGCTGGAGCTTCCCTTCAACCCAGCAAAGTTCTGGAGCTGCTACGACTTCCACAACAAGGTGTGAGAGCAGTAGGGGTTGAACGAGTACATAATTTTTAAACTCGACAACATAATAATACTCGAGTAGAGCTCGAGTAGTTGATGATTTCATAGGATCTCAAGATGCAAAAAATATTTAAAGGGGACCACACATTCAAAATTCACTTTTTAATGTTTTTTTTACTAAACTTTGGGTATTTACTTCATAAAAAAACAGTCCTAAGGCCAAAAAAATGCACCCAGTGGTTTATTTACTCTAAGTAGATTTATTTTACTGTGATAATATAGGTTTCGTTTTTGAAATAAACTGGAAATCAATCTCGCTTGTGACGTCACAAGCGAGAGGACAACCCACCCCAACCTGAGTCCAGCCCCTCACCTAGCAACCCCTGTTAGGCTCAACCCACTTCTGTATTAAACACATGACTGTTGTTTTTCATGATTTCATCTCATCTTTTGTTTATATGTTATTAATTTCATGTGTACAGCACTTTGTTGCAGCTGTGGTTTTTTAAATGGCTTTATAAATAAAGTATAATTGTTATTTTTATGTTTTAGTTCAATTTTTAGTGTATTTGCGATCTCTCCCAACGCGCCGCCGGCAAAAATTAAACGAGCATACCCCCGGCGTAGAGACCGGTTGCGACGGGACCCTCTTCTGGCTTGATGGAGCGGAGCTTCAACTGTACAGCCTCACTGAAGCCTCACAGGAGCCTCGCAGCAGCGAGGACCTTCTCCTTACGGATTAATTTACGGGAGACACTTGGTGAACTTTGTGTTGTCTTGACTGGAACAGCGATAACTCCCAAAATCGCCGCGTGCAACGAGCGGAGCTGGCGAACACCGGAAGAGGAACAAGCTAACATTAGCATCGGATTCGGGTGGTCTAATGCTAAAAGGAGCAGCAAATTGCGGCGCGCTCAGACGGGTTTCGGTAAGTTATCTTAAGCTAGCACTAACAGTAAGTCAAATGAGTAATAAAAAAAGAGCTAATTTTAAAACAACAACACATTACAGATACTGGCTGTTACAGAGGGCGTAAACAGATCTTTGAAGGGCGTGGACTTCAGAACTTCTATCAGAAACCGGTCGTTCAAAACGAAAGTTAAAAATGGCAGAATTAAAAAGGGTATAATTGATTATCTAAGAATTATTTTGTGCATTAAATTGAAGGAATAGGGTCTGGATAGCCCACAGAAATACCATAAAAATTTAAAAAACACATCTGAGGTCCCCTTTAACTAATTAAAACCGAGAAGAAAAAAAAAAGTAATTTATTATTTACAAAAAAAGACCAACAAAACATTGGGAGCATATATTAGGATCCTATAATTTATCTTACAGCAAATAAGTCACAGGAAACCCAAAACTGATAGTTATTATTATTAAGTTGTAAAAGTGAAAAAAATGTGCGGCACGTCAAAAGCTAAACCAAAAACAGTGGTGTGGTTGACCACCCTGCACCTCCGCCTGTGCTGCTGAACATTAGGTTTAGTTTTAGAGATTAATTAGCCTGGTTAAAACCAGACCCTTGTCCTTCACTTCGCTTCAAAGCGAAGTGAAGGACAAGGGTCTGGTTTTAACCAGGCTAGAGATTAATATGTTAATAGGTTTTTACAGGTTTAGAGATTAATATTTTTTGCCTTTTATTTGTGAAACAAGGTCAGAGGAAGCTGGTTCTGGTTCGGTCGATTGGACCCGGTGTTACACCACATTCTGTGACCTGCAACAGTTCATGCAACACCGCCCCCTACGGTCACAATATACGGTGGTCACAGAATATGGTGTAACACCGGTTCGCAACGCGTTCCAAACAGGAAGTTGATTCATTTTCTGTTCTGTAACTGCGACGTGATGACGTCACTACGAATACTCGACGTGAAAAAAAAAACTCGATAGAGGTCCAAGTAATCAATGTGTCGATTACTAGAGTAGTCTGTTAAAGCCCTAGAGAGCAGCAGCTGCATCTGGCTCTGACCGACTCCACAACCTGTGAAAAACTAGATTCACTCAGACAAACAATAGATTAACAAGAGAAAGCCTGATGACCTTTTTCACCTGGAAGCTACAAGGCTCCGCCCACTGCATGATGATGGTTCTGCTTTTTTTTCCCTCCTGCAGGTGGTGTCGCTCTACCTGAGGTTTGTTCCAAAGTCACAGCGAGCTTTAGTTCTGGAAAGACTTCGAAAAGCCATGCCGGCCAACATTGAGCTGGGCCTCAGGTATACACACACAGAGAGTGGCAGGAAGGAGGACACGCTGCCATGTGTAAGATGTGTCCTCACTTTGTTGATGTGCAGGTTGTTGCATCAGGAGTTTCTGGATGGAAACATGGAGCAGCTGAAGTTTCAGGCACGCATGCAGAGCAGCAACGCGCCCAGATGTTTGTCCAGTTGGAGAATGTGAGTGAACACTCCTGCAGGATCTAAGGTGGTCCTGAGAAGATCCCAGACACTGATCTAACACAAACTAACGCTTCAGCTGTAAATCTGAACCAATAACCATTTTAAGATTGGCTATAACTGAATGTTAGTGTAGGTACTAGATGTTTACAGATAAACAACATCAAAAGAACCAAACAAAGGAAGTTTTAGTCCAACGGAAGGTGATCGGTTCTGGCACTGATTGATCTGTAACAGCGTCAGCTGCTCTGGTGGGATCTTTAAGCAGCTGGAGGTTAAAATCAGAGCTGATTCGCTGTTTGTGGTGTTTGTGTTCAGAGCCATCGCTACGGAGCGGGAGCTGAAGGAGCGAGGCCAGGTGAGTTCACGGACAGGGGGCGGGGCCAGCTGAAACACTCACTTCCTGTTCTGCTGTTTGTTTCTGCGTCATCCAGTTGCTCAAGTCATCCAGTCTGCAGAACACAGGTGACTTCAGCTGAACGTTGTAAATGGACCTGATGCGGCCGCCAAGAGTCGCTGCTGAAACTGAACACACCTGTGTGTCTGCTTCCTCCTGCAGGAACCCTCGGTTCCTTTGAAGTCTGAGAACCTGTGCTGGAAGTTCATAAAACTGGAACAAGAAAATTGATCTGTGGCGGAACAATCTCAGATCTGTAAGCAGAACGTTTTCAGATCTGTAGACGGAACGTTGTCTGATCTGTAGACAGAACATTGTCAGATCTGTGGACTGAACGTTGTCAGATCTGTAGACGGAACGTTGTCTGATCTGTAGACAGAACATTGTCAGATCTGTGGACTGAACGTTGTCTGATCTGTAGACGGAACGTTGTCTGATCTGTAGACGGAACGTTGTCTTATCTGTAGACAGAACATTGTCAGATCTGTGGACAGAACGTTGTCAAATCTGTGGACTGAACGTTGTCTGATCTGTAGACAGAACATTGTCAGATCTGTGGACTGAACGTTGTCAGATCTGTAGACGGAACGTTGTCAGATCTGTAGACGGAACGTTGTCAGATCTGTAGACGGAACGTTGTCTGATCTGTGGACTGAACGTTGTCAGATCTGTAGACGGAACGTTGTCTGATCTGTGGATTGAACGTCTGATCTGTGGACTGAACGTTGTCTGATCTGTAGACAGAACATTGTCAGATATGTGGACTGAACGTTGTCTGATCTGTAGACGGAACGTTGTTTGATCTGTGGACTGAACGTTGTCAGATCTGTAGACAGAACGTTGTCAGATCTGTAGACAGAACGTTGTCTGATCTGTAGACAGAACGTTGTCAGATCTGTGGACTGAACGTTGTCAGATCTGTGGACGGAACGTTGTCTGATCTGTGGACGGAACGTTGTCTGATCTGTGGACGGAACGTTGTCTGATCTGTGGACGGAACGTTGTCTGATCTGTGGACGGAACGTTGTCTGATCTGTGGACGGAACGTTGTCTGATCTGTGGACGGAACGTTGTCTGATCTGTGGACGGAACGTTGTCTGATCTGTGGACGGAACGTTGTCTGATCTGTGGACGGAACGTTGTCTGATCTGTAGACGGAACGTTGTCTGATCTGTGGACGGAATGTTGTCTGATCTGTAGACTGAACATTCCGTCTACAGATCAGACAACGTTGTCTGATCTGTGGACTTAACGTTGTCAGATCTGTGGACGGAACGTTGTCTGATCTGTGGACGGAACGTTGTCTGATCTGTGGACGGAATGTTGTCTGATCTGTGGACGGAACGTTGTCAGATCTGTGGACGGAACGTTGTCTGATCTGTGGACTGAACATTCTGTCTACAGATCAGACAACGTTGTCTGATCTGTGGACGGAACATTGTCGGATGTGTAGGCGGAACATTGTCTGAGCTGTAGACGGAACTTTGTCTGATCTGTGGACGGAACGTTGTCTGATCTGTAGACGTAACGTTGTCTGATCTGTGGACTTAACGTTGTCAGATCTGTGGACGGAACGTTGTCAGATCTGTGGACGGAACGTTGTCTGATCTTTAGACGGAACGTTGTCTGATCTGTGGACGGAACGTTGTCTGATCTGTGGACGGAACGTTGTCTGATCTGTAGACGGAACGTTGTCTGATCTGTAGACGGAACGTTGTCTTATCTGTAGACAGAACATTGTCAGATCTGTGGACAGAACGTTGTCAGATCTGTGGACTGAACGTTGTCTGATCTGTAGACAGAACATTGTCAGATCTGTGGACTGAACGTTGTCAGATCTGTAGACGGAACGTTGTCAGATCTGTAGACGGAACGTTGTCTGATCTGTGGACTGAACGTTGTCAGATCTGTAGACGGAACGTTGTCTGATCTGTGGATTGAACGTCTGATCTGTGGACTGAACGTTGTCTGATCTGTAGACAGAACATTGTCAGATATGTGGACTGAACGTTGTCACATCTGTAGACGGAACGTTGTTTGATCTGTGGACTGAACGTTGTCAGATCTGTAGACAGAACGTTGTCAGATCTGTAGACAGAACGTTGTCTGATCTGTAGACAGAACGTTGTCTGATCTGTAGACTGAACGTTGTCAGATCTGTGGACGGAACGTTGTCTGATCTGTGGACGGAACGTTGTCTGATCTGTGGACGGAACGTTGTCTGATCTGTGGACGGAACGTTGTCTGATCTGTGGACGGAACGTTGTCTGATCTGTGGACGGAACGTTGTCTGATCTGTGGACGGAACGTTGTCTGATCTGTGGACGGAACGTTGTCTGATCTGTGGACGGAACGTTGTCTGATCTGTGGACGGAACGTTGTCTGATCTGTGGACGGAACGTTGTCTGATCTGTAGACGGAACGTTGTCTGATCTGTGGACGGAATGTTGTCTGATCTGTAGACTGAACATTCCGTCTACAGATCAGACAACGTTGTCTGATCTGTGGACTTAACGTTGTCAGATCTGTGGACGGAACGTTGTCTGATCTGTGGACGGAACGTTGTCTGATCTGTGGACGGAATGTTGTCTGATCTGTGGACGGAACGTTGTCAGATCTGTGGACGGAACGTTGTCTGATCTGTGGACTGAACATTCTGTCTACAGATCAGACAACGTTGTCTGATCTGTGGACGGAACATTGTCGGATGTGTAGGCGGAACATTGTCTGAGCTGTAGACGGAACTTTGTCTGATCTGTGGACGGAACGTTGTCTGATCTGTAGACGTAACGTTGTCTGATCTGTGGACTTAACGTTGTCAGATCTGTGGACGGAACGTTGTCTGATCTGTGGACGGAACGTTGTCTGATCTGTGGACGGAACGTTGTCTGATCTGTGGACGGAACGTTGTCTGATCTGTGGACGGAACGTTGTCTGATCTGTGGACGGAACGTTGTCTGATCTGTGGACGGAACGTTGTCTGATCTGTAGACGGAACGTTGTCTGACCTGTAGACGGAACGTTGTCTGACCTGTAGACGGAACGTTGTCTGACCTGTAGACGGAACGTTGTTTGACCTGTAGACGGAACGTTGTCTGATCTGTAGACGGAACGTTGTCTGACCTGTAGACGGAACGTCTGATCTGTAGACGGAACGTTGTCGGATCTGTGGACGGAACGTTGTCGGATCTGTGGACGGAACGTTGTCGGATCTGTGGACGGAACGTTGTCGGATCTGTGGACGGAACGTTGTCTGATCTTTGGACGGAACGTTGTCTGATCTGTGGACGGAACGATGTCTGATCTGTGGACGGAACGTTGTCTGATCTGTGGACGGAACGTTGTCTGATCTGTGGACGGAACGTTGTCTGATCTGTGGACGGAACGTTGTCTGATCTGTGGACGGAACGTTGTCTGATCTGTAGACGGAACGTTGTCTGATCTGTGGACGGAATGTTGTCTGATCTGTAGACTGAACATTCCGTCTACAGATCAGACAACGTTGTCTGATCTGTGGACTTAACGTTGTCAGATCTGTGGACGGAACGTTGTCTGATCTGTGGACGGAACGTTGTCTGATCTGTGGACGGAATGTTGTCTGATCTGTGGACGGAACGTTGTCTGATCTGTGGACGGAACGTTGTCTGATCTGTGGACGGAACGTTGTCTGATCTGTGGACGGAACGTTGTCTGATCTGTGGACGGAACGTTGTCTGATCTGTGGACGGAACGTTGTCTGATCTGTAGACGGAACGTTGTCTGACCTGTAGACGGAACGTTGTCTGACCTGTGGACTTAACGTTGTCTGACCTGTGGACGGAACGTTGTCTGATCTGTAGACGGAACGTTGTCTGATCTGTAGACAGAACGTTGTCGGATCTGTAGACGGAACGTTGTCTGATCTGTAGACGGAACGTTGTCTGATCTGTAGACGGAACGTTGTCGGATCTGTAGACGGAACGTTGTCTGATCTGTAGACGGAACGTTGTCTGATCTGTAGACGGAACGTTGTCTGATCTGTAGACGGAACGTTGTCTGATCTGTAGACGGAACGTTGTCTGATCTGTAGACGGAACGTTGTCTGATCTGTAGACGGAACGTTGTCTGATCTGTGGACTGAACGTTGTCTGATCTGTAGACTGAACGTTGTCTGATCTGTAGACTGAACGGTGTCCGATCTGTAGACGGAACGTTGTCCGATCTGTAGACGGACCGTTTTCCGATCTGTGGACGGACCGTTGTCCGATCTGTGGACGGACCGTTGTCCGATCTGTGGACGGAACGTTGTCCGATCTGTGGACGGAACGTTGTCCGATCTGTGGACGGAACGTTGTCCGATCTGTGGACGGAACGTTGTCCGATCTGTGGACGGAACGTTGTCGGATCTGTGGACGGAACGTTGTCGGATCTGTGGACGGAACGTTGTCGGATCTGTGGACGGAACGTTGTCGGATCTGTGGACGGAACGTTGTCGGATCTGTGGACGGAACGTTGTCTGATCTGTGGACGGAACGTTGTCTGATCTGTGGACGGAACGTTGTCTGATCTGTGGACGGAACGTTGTCTGATCTGTGGACGGAACGTTGTCTGATCTGTGGACGGAACGTTGTCTGATCTGTGGACGGAACGATGTCTGATCTGTGGACGGAACGTTGTCTGATCTGTGGACGGAACGTTGTCTGATCTGTGGACGGAACGTTGTCTGATCTGTAGACGGAACGTTGTCTGATCTGTGGACGGAACATTCTCAGATCTGTTGGTGTGTGTGGATGTTTCAGGACGTTTCTGCTTGTTTCTGTCACTGCAGGAACCTTCTTTGTTTTCTTGGTGTCGGTTCTTCAGAGGCGGTTCTTCCTCAACCTGAAGCTTAAGATCTGTTGAGCATAACAAAATATATGTTGCCTTTAAATGAGGAACATCTTCCAGAACTTGTAACAAGGTGATCAGCTGACCCTCAAGCTTGTTGGTGTTTCCTCTGTTCCTGCAGGAATTATTCATTTCTCTGATTCATTTCTCTTCATTTATCTGATTGATCTGTCTCTGATCACCTGCCTATTAGTCCATGGACCAACTGTGGAACTTAAGAGACAGTTGAGCTGCGCGTGTTTGTACCGACAGTTTAGAGCGGGGGAGACGCAGCCCACACCGGCAGATCAGAGGTGGGAGGGGGAGACGGTTTAGCTGTCTGTACCTGCAGTTTAGAGCTGGATGGAGAGAAGCTAAGACGCATGTTGTTTGTTTTTAGCATTTTAGCTAGCTAGTATTGCGCGTAACAGTACTGACAGGTGGAGGTGGGGTGAGTAGTTCGGTTTGGTCGTTCGGCATGCTCGGTTGTTAAGGGGGCGGCAGTCCTCAGGTGTGTTTTGCTGCAGACTGGATGAAATGACTGACTGAAGGCTGCAGCAGCATTTTGAACTTCAAAGCTCATTTCTTCCCTGCAGGTGTTACCTACCTGTGCCCTCACCTGTCTCAGGTGTACTGAAGCTGTCAGTGTGTTGTTTGTGTCAGCAGAACGGAGCCAACGCTCCGGCGTCCACCTCTTTCTTCTTCTAGTCTTTTATTTTATCTGTTTTGTTCTTGTAGATGCGACTTCTGTATCAGCAAGCTCTGCAGAACCTTCCGCTGTGTGCCGCCCTGTGGAAAGATGTAATTCACTCGCTGTGACACAACACAACAAACAGCTGTTTACACTCACTCACCTCTGAGTCTGCCCTCAGACAACTGAAACAGCACTTCCTGTTAAAATGGATGAGGGAGGCTTGTCTTCTGGCAGGCCAGCCTGGCTTACAAGTTTGAATAATTGATGAATGATGAACTATGAGTTGTCAATATCTTACCTGCAGGTGATCTGAGCGCTCTCAGTTCAGCCAGAGAAGATTTGTTACGTGTTATCTCAGCTCAAAGCAAATGAAACAGTTTAAACTCACCTGTGTGCAGTATGTTTACCTCCCCCTCCCCATGTGTCTTCACCTGTCTGTCCCCCTCCCCCCTTCTTTACAGTGGCTGCTGTTCGAGGCGGCAGAGGGCGGAGCCTCGGAACACCTGAGGCAACTGGTTGATCGCTGTCAGCAGGCGGGGGTCAGCGTGAGTGTCGGGGGGGTCCATCTGTGATCAGACTGATAGTAAAACTAATCTGACTGATTGACGAGGTAAGGCCACGCCCCCACCCCGCTTCCCCCCGCCCCTCTTCTCTCACAGTGTCTGTAAGTATCAGCTGCTGAGTGCCGCCTTTGCTCTTCATCACCTTCTCTTTAGTTGCTCTCACCTTTCAGTTGGACTCATTTCCCTCCCTTTTTTAATTCACTTGCCTGAGAATGGAGGGGCGGGGCAACTTAACATGCTCCACCCCCCTCAGCTCCTCCTACCACACATGTTTCATGTTTGTCAGAAGAAATCAGGAAGTTTTATTTGTTAAACCGATCAAAGTGAGAAGCGATCAGTATTTGATCCAAGTATCTGCGGAGCGCGGCTGCCCGCCAGTGTTCTGTTTTCTGATTGGCTGAGTGAGTGTGAGAGAGACTGCCACGGAGACTGAGGACGCCACAGGACGCCGCCAAGCTCAGCCGGACTGTTCAAGTGCAATCTGTTGATACGACGACTAAAGAGACACTCGTCGCACTGCTGCTGTTTTTCTACATGTCAGATGTTAATAAATTATTTTCTTTAAATATTGAAACAAGTGTTCAGTTTTTATTGTTTATTTGAAGACTTTGCAAAGATAAATGAGTGAAATGAGCTGCAGCTTCAGCAAAAAAAGACTGAACATTTTAATGAGGGGAAAAACCTTCAGAGCATTTAAACAAGAGAAGAAGAAACTTTTAGAAAACTTAACATATTTGGTTCCTGATGACCTTTGACCCCCCAGCAGCTGAAGCTCTGACTCACTGGAATAAACTTGACATAAGAAAACATGCTTTATCATTATTAATTTTTTTATAAATCCCAAAATCTGAGACGAAGCTTTTTTTTAAATACAACCTTTTTTTCCCCCCAGTAATTTCAGGCTCGGTCTGAACAACCAGCTCTGATGAACAGATTTGAACCTCACTCCTGATGATTGTAGTAGTCTCATCTGCCTTCTCAGTAAAGATTACAAATGGGCCTTAATCAGGTTAAAATAATTAATATTAGACTTGTTTTGGTTACTTTAGACTACCTGGAATCTGGTGACGGTCATTTATGGTACAAACTCAGTTTGGATTTGGTAAAAAGTTTTACTTCTGTTATCAAAACGATGCCAAAATAATAATGGGTCTATCAAAGAAGCAGCACCTGTCACATTTAATATCTGCAGAGGAATCAGACAGGTGAGTCCTGTCTTCCCATATCTTCTGTCTGATCACATTAAAGCCAACCCATTGAAAGAAGAAAAACCACTGGAAAATAATTTTAGCACATTTGGTTGATACTATATTGTTCTTAAAGAATGAGGATTCATTCATTCGTTTAACCTTATACACGTCTCGTTGGGTCACGAGGACTTTCAAAAGAGACCTGTTTTAGACACAACAAAGTACAGTACAAGCAAAAAGCAATTAAAATCAAAAGTTATAAAAACAGTCAAATCAAGGTGCGATAGCAAACAAGATAAAATGCAAAAAACATTTTCATTTATTTATCTATTGACATGAAATCTTGGATCAAATTCCTACTGTCCATCTTTAAAAATATCCAGATTTGGTTAGTTTTATAACTGACTTAAGCACTCAACTACTATCCAAAAACAAATAAAAAATAATAGCATACGTAGTGACATTTCAATATATATATATTTTTTTTTACTTGTTTGCGAATAAATGCCACTCCTGGCTAACATTGTTCGTTTTTTATTGTACTGTTCGCATTTGTTATGAAAAATAAATTAAAAAAAAAGATTCGGTTACGCCCTCCTGAACACTAACAGTAGGTGGCGGTATGCACATCTGGAGAAAAACGAAGAAGACAAGAATTCAAGATGGCTGCCCGTCAATAGCAGGTTCTTTGTTAATTTATTTCCCATGTACCGTACATATACTGTACATGCATTGCTTTAAAATGTTTGTCAGAGGACACATTATAACACACGTTGAGCTGTTATTGTTAACCATAACAGCAGTTAGCTGCCGGAAGTAGTGGGAATATACGCATGCGCATTGGTGTCCAAGGCAAGGCTTCAACTGGCGGCCCGGGGCCCAAATC
>JBBPBX010027201.1:0-37470 GCA_038048925.1 Garcialebias charrua | reverse complement strand
AATACTGCTTTTGCTGCATCCCATAATATGCTTGGTGATAATTCATTACTGTTATTAAATTCTAAGTAGTCCGTAAATTCCTTGTTAATAAAATTCTCAAATTCGTTATCATTTAGCAGAGATGTGTTAAATCTCCATATTGTTGACTTAGGGTGAGAGTCTAAACATATTTTCAAATATATCCCTGAATGATCTGACACATCCCTAGTGCCAATACTACAATCTAATACCCTATATCTATCTGCTCTAAATATGAAAAAATAATCAATTCTTGAGTAAACGCCATGGGGATGAGAGAAGAAGGTGTACTCTTTGGTCAGTGGGTGGCAATCCCTCCAGACATCTATTAAACCAGTCTTTTTAATCATCTTTTTTATATACATAGATTCAGGGTTAATTTTTTTTGAAGGGTTTGAGGAATCCAAGGACGGATGAAGTTGTGCATTCCAGTCACCTCCACCTATCAATACACCAGATGTTTCAGTCAATATGAGATCAAATATTTTATCAATTAAAGTTTTATCATGTCCTGGGGGTCTGTATACATTGAGTAGAGTTACTTCTTTTGAGTCTATTGTTCCCCTCACCAAAACAAAACGACCTTCTTTGTCTGTAATTTGTTTGGACACCTGAAAGTCCACATTATTTGCTATTAATATAGCCACACCCCTCGTGTGTGCCTTTGGATTGGAAGAATAAAATGTCATTTTAAAACCCATTTTTTTTTTATTTTTCATGGTTCTCTTTTGTTAAATGCGTTTCTTGCCAGAATATTATTTGTTGCTGTTCTCTCTTCATTTTAGCTATAAGTTTACCTCTTTTAATTGGATTCTGTAACCCGTGAACATTAATAGATATAATTTTATATTGCTGTTGGATCATAACTCCTTAAAAGAAAAAATCCCTTTGACATACACATCCAAGGTGACGATACCAGTAAATCAATTAACAAAAAAGAAAAGCCTAAAACTACAAAACATAATACATGAACGACTTCCAAAACAAAATGACTAAAAAATAAAACATATATGAAAATCACAAACAAAAAACATGAGACTAAAAGACAGACAACAGGTAGGACTTCCAAAACAAAGTGACTCTTTGAGGAGTCTAGGAGGAAGAGAAAAGTCCCCACGAGTCTTCTATCGTGGGGGGTCTCTCCCGTGCAGGCTGACATAACTCGGAATGAGTATGAATTCAGTGCACAATCAGAGCCCTTTAAACCAGCTCCCAAAACAACGGTTATTCATTTATTATTTGAAATCCGTAACGAATTTTTTTTAAAGACCATGTAAAGTGAATTTCAACATTTTCTTAAATAAACATTATAAATGTGATAATTGTAATCTTGTAAATGAGTAAAAAGTCTCAAAATTGTAGCTCAATTAATTTTGGAGTTATAGAGCAAACTGTGTATAAACATATTTCTGGTTCAGGATTTTTTAGGCGTGTTTTAAACGTGACCGCGTTTCGTCACGCGGTCCTCATTAGTAGAGCCCCCACCCCCTGCAGCTCCGGCCGTATAAATTCGCCTCGGTGGAGCCGTTCACTCGCGAATCGCAGACAGCATCAGATAGCAATAGCATAGATATTTTGTTCATTGTTAGCTAGCTAATCAATTATGCCTCGTTCGTGCATCTTCCCTGGATGTCGCAATGGTCAGGGCACCCGTACAAATCATAACATGTTTTTATACTGCGTCGTTTTATGCTGAGTATCTGTAATGCCTGGTTGGGACAATGGTTAGAGCGCTTGCCTTCCGTCCCAAAGCCCACGGGTTCAAATCCCGCATGGTGCAACTCTTTTTTTTTAAATTCATTCCAGATTAAAAACACACAAGAAAACTATTTACAAAAACAGCGTAACTCTTGGAAAAAGTAGCTGCTGTTACAGACAGAACTCGGATAAAAACAGAGCAGGTTTACTGGCTCTGCTGTCTGCCTCAGTGCCTCTCCACTGTGGGACACGAGCAGGACCAGCGCAGCTGCCTGAAACCACGCCCACGCACTGACACGCCCCTAGCGTTCCAGACCAAGAGAAAATAAGGTTTTTTCATGATTTTTGAGACTTAATTTTATAAGGTAAACAATGTTTTTAATCAGTCAGATTTAAATGGGTGATTAATAACACATATTTATGCCATGTGACAAACTAAAAACACACATTTAATTTCACTTTACACGGTCTTTAACATCAGCTAATGATAAATAAAATGACATTATAAAGATGTCTGACCATGTCTTTATGTTAATATATTTTGATCTTAGTCCACACTTTGGGTCAGAATATTTTTTTTTTCCTTTTTTTTATTTATTTATATATTTTTTAAATTAATGAGCGGCACTTAGCTTGTAGAAGTGGATGCGTGTCCGTCCTCATAACGAAATCCGCTAAGTTTTTCCCATGCTCTCTCTCTGTGCTTGTCGGAGCCCGGCTGCCTGGCCCCTGCCACCTTCCATGATAGTCCATCCAGCTTCTCCATCAGCGTCTCTGCTGCAGAGTCCTCGCTGCCGCTGCTTTCTGGAGCGAGACCTCTCTTCTGTAGATCCTTCATGGCGTCCGCCGCGTTGTTGTACGTGATCGGGCCGTCGTCAAAAAACACACGCAGTTTAGTTGTTGATGAGTTTCTGAAGCGGATACCTTTTTCCTTCAGAAGTTTTCTGACAGGTGCGTAAGCTTTCCTCTTCTTCTGGGTCTCTGTCGGGTAGTCCTGGTCGAAGTAAATCCGCTGCTGGTTGAGATAAATTTCTTTTTTCTTCCAAGCTGCTCGAAGCACCAATTCTCTGGTTCTGAATGCCAAAAATGAAATCACCACCGAGCGGGGGTTTGCGCTCTGCGGTGGTTTAGGGCCCAAAGCCCGGTGGCAGCTTTGAATGTCTAAATCAAAGTCCTGGAGTGACAGCTCGGCCTTGATGAAGTCAACCATGAACTCCAGCAGGTTGTCTCCCTCTGTGTCTTCTGGAATCCCGTACACACGGATGTTGTTCCTGCGTGCGCGTGCTTCTAAATCAGTCAGTTTGGCTTGCAGTTTATCTTGATTAATTAAAGTTTGACACAGCACCTCTTTCGCAGCTGCGGCCCACTCCTCCACTTCTGATACACGTTGTAGAGACTCCTCCGCTTTTTCTTTATTCTCTTTCACATCCGACGTTATTTCGTTAAATTTTTTATTAATCTCCTCCTGGAAACTTTTAAAGTCTCTCTTCATTTCGGCGGATAATTCATCCTGAAAGCGGTTCAGCTCTTCTTTCACATCAGCGCGGATAGCTATCACCTCTTTGTGAATAGCTCCGATGCTGGCTTGAAGTTTCTCCATAATTAGGTGTGGCTCCGGGGCGTCTTCTTCGACTGATGATTTAAAAGTTTCCTCATCCGTCTCTTGTTGCTGTTTTGATTTCTCGTTACCTCTTAGCGTCTTTACCCTTTTCATCATTAAATACTTGATTTTAAATGTTAAATCAGCTTTGAAAAGGGGATTTAGCAACCGAGTTGGGAGCGCTGGTTCAAACGCGTCTGCTCACCTCCACGTCATCACCCTCCATTTTATTCTTAAGGTTTTGCACGAGTGTTACATCTATGCTGTGTGTAAAAGTGTGAGTGTGCAAGAAGAAGTGCTCCTTTAAAAGTCATGGATGAGCTATTGGGTCAGCATTGCCTCTAATCTGCTAGTTAATAGAAAAATACAAATACCGTCTGGCTCTTGACGGAGGCAGTCACTTCAGTCCTTTCCTCCCCCGTCCTTCCCCACCCCCTGCTGCTGCCTGCAGCTCCTCAGAAAAGCACCTCGAACGCAAATTAAGATGGATTGGAGGTATGGGCATTCGATTCTACGAACAAGATTTCAACAGAAGGCAAGGCACGAGGGGAGCCGGTCCATCCTCACAGATTGACAAAGAGGATACGCCATGGATTCCTTGGATGGTGTGCGTCTCGCTCTCTGTGTTGTGCTCTGTGGAGGAGGTGAATAATCTGGATTATATTGGATTATGGTGCAGCACTTTGCTTTTTGGCGTTTTGTGGAGCACTGGCCTATCGCAAACAAGGGGGACTTTAGCAGGACTTAATGCCTGGAGCACCCGACGTCTGGTCTGCGCGGTGACCTCGAGAAATCAGCTGTTTGTGAGCTTATCTGGAAGGTACTCCGATTGGGACTCTGGACGCTGTACTGGTCAACATCTGAGATCAGAGCTTGGATCAGTGGAAAAAAGTCCCAAATTGGATCATTTTTGGAACAGAGTCGCCCTTACAGACTCAAGGTTGCAGAAATTACAATGAGAGCCGAAGTGAAAATATTTGTCATTCTTATCTGACTCCCTTGGAAACAGCCTTGGAAAAGGCTGGATATCTAATTTCTCCTGAGACGTGTTTTACTGAGGACAAACAGCTGCTCCTCTTGTCTTGTCCGCTACCCCCCCCCCCCCCGGAGAACTTTTCTATGAGCGTTATCGGAGGCCGGCTGGTTCAGACTGTTGCTATCTGGAATGTCTCATGGACAGAAATCTCCCTGCCTCAGTCTCAAAATGCAACATGTAACTGTCTTAAATGTGCTTATGGTATAGTTTTTACTGTCTCATGTGGTGTCTTGGCAGACAAAATGTGATACATTTTTTTTAATACCAACGCTGTGACCCTCATGGTACTTTCCTTGTTTTTCACACCTTTGACCTTCATCCCGATACGGATGAGAGAGGCCGCGCTGAAGAACATAATGTGATTTGATGTCTCATGTGGTCTGAATAGGCAGCAGCTTCACACACTCACCCCCCCTTCAGGATGACTGTGCGTACATATTCACGTTGTATTGGTGAAAACTTGTGCAATGTTAATAAAAGTATGATTCTGAAATGTGACATATTTCTAAAAATAAAACAAAGATCAAGACTGTAGGCATAGAAAGTACAAATGACATGCTGTAAGATGTGCAGAATAAAGTTCGCCATTGTGCTGCTGAAAGAACCACAGTCCTCCTGGGAAAGATGTTACTTTGCTGTAAGCATTTAAGACCGATATATTCCTTTGCATCATTGGGATCTCATTGCATATGCAGCGGGCACTGCTGGGAACCAAGGAACATTACAGATGTTGGCATTTGCATCCATTGTCTCATTGGTGTCATCTATAGCTGGTAGAACCCAACATCACTTTCTAAAAGGCAAGCTGACAACTCTAACAACACATCTGTCGTCTGGCTCATCTAAAAAACTGAACTTGTGATTCAGCACTGAATTCATATGAGGCTCTCGCCATGCACAATATAAATGTGGCTTGCATTTCAGGATACCAACAGACTGTGTTGAATGCCAATGTTTTTCTAATACCAAACCGAGCCTATGTGGCCCATGTTAGTATGACTATAGTAGATTTATTATAAAGTGCCATCTAAGAACTCAAAGGTCACACTTACCGTACTGGAACATTTTCTAATTGACACAAGCTCAAGACCCAGTCTTTGGAAAGAAGAACCTTCTTCTGTGAACTCATTGCTCTAATCAGTGTCAAACCATTTTCCAATGTTTTAATGATAGTCTTACCAAAACAAAAAACATGTTTTTTTTGTACGTGTGCGTGTTCAATGAGATGTTTATGCATGTTCATACAGACAAACAGCAGCAGCAGTCAGCTGTGTGTGTGTGAGAGGTGTTTTGGTTCTCTCCTTTTAAAAAGTCGCCCAGCGTTTCATGTGCCAGACGGTCACTGATGTCTTCCTGACTGACAACTCAACTCACTTTTCTAACAGCAGCGCAGCGAGAGGCTGAGTTTGTCGGGCCTTTTCACTTTCTACCAGAACCGAGCCTACTTCTCTTTTCGTGAACAGATGGGAAGAGTTTAGTTAGAGAAACTGTTTAACAGCAATAGCAACTGAATGTTTTGAAGTGCTTTTCAACCTTAACACCATGCTGCAGATGTTGTACCACTTGATGGTCTCCAACATCATCTTCTACTCTGTGGTGTGCTGGGGCAGTAGGTGAAGAAAGCTGATACCAACAGACTCGATAAGCTCATCAAGAGAGCGGGCTCAGTTCTGGGAGTGGACCTGCAGTCTCTGACAGAGGTGTCTGAGCAGAGGATGCTGAGGAACCTGCTCCAGATCCTGAACAACATGTCACACCCCCTGCATGACACACTGGACTCTGACCGCAGCACCTTCAGTCGTAGACTGAGACCACTAAGGTGCTCCACAGAACAACACAGGAAGTCCTTCAAACTTTTCAACTCCTCCCCCTTTCTGCACATAGGACAATAAAATTAATCCTGTGCTACAATGAAGTCTTTAAAGGTATTGTGACATGATGTTGGAAATTTGCATATTTGTCAGAACATATATATCGTATATCATTGAGCTCTGTTCGTTTTTGCAAAATAAATTGTAAATATATTAAAATTGTATTCTAAATTATGCTAATTTTTTCTCTGGTACTTGCTGGTATACGCCCCTAAAATTCAGCGCATTTCCGCAATACGTCATCACATCAGTGTGACGTGACAACGGGAAGAAGGCAGAGCCTCGCCCGTTTGTTTGGTGTGTTAACTGCTTGCCATACTGATTCATTTCCTGAAGGATCGCCACTTTTATTTGTGTAACTTGAAAAATGCAGTCACGTTGTAGCGCATTTGGGTGTTCTAATATCAGCAGTGAACAAGTGAGCCTTCACAAATTTCCAAAAGATGAGAAACTTCACAAGAATGGACCAGACAAGGACCGGTGGGTTCCAGGAGTCGTATGTCTGCAGCGACCATTTCACTGCCGATTGTTTTCAGGAAAGACCTGGTATAAAAGAATCTTTAGGATTACCAGTAAGATTCAGAAGACTTTTAAAACCGGATGCTATTCCTACTATTTTTAAAAGAAAATCTACAGAAGAAAGTCCCACAGCTACCACGTCAAAACAACGCAGGGACCATCGGAAGACTGTCCAGGAGATGAGTAAGTCTTTGTGTAAACATAATCGGAGGTGTGTAGTGTTTTAGATTATAAACTATATTTTACGTGAGTTCATGTTGTTTTACTTTATACACTGTGAGTGTATAAAGCCAATTATCACGGCAGATTATTTATGTTCGCTGCTAACAAGCTAGCCGAATCAGTAGCACACACACTTTTCTAATAATGTATTTTTAAATTATGTCAGCGCGATCAGGTAACATCTGTAGTTTCTTTTTATTCGGGGAGGGTTTATTAATGAGAGTTTTGGATGATTTACTGTCTTAAAATGATATATCGCTGACGCGACAGGGAATAAGCCGAGATAGCAGCTAACACACTAGCCGAGATACAGGCCACGTTGCTATGTATGTATTTTTAAATTATGTCAGCGCGATCAGGTAACATCTGTAGTTTCTTTTTATTCGGGGAGGGTTTATTAATGAGAGTTTTGGAAGATTTACTGTCTTAAAATGATATATCTCAGACGTGACCGGTGTCAGGGACTCTGTTAGCCAAGATAGCTTCTAAGAAACATTAGCCGAGAGCCCGGAGCAAACACGTAGCTATGTATGTATTTTTAAATTATGTCTGTGCGATCAGGTAACATCTGTAATTTCTTTTTATTCAGGGAGTGTTTATTAATGAGAGTTTTGGAAGATTTACTGTCTTAAAAAGATATATCTCAGACGCGATCGAACATGCTCCGCCATTATTATTTAAATGCACGTTGGAGCGTGCCTTCCCGTTGTCACGTCAAGATGACGTTTTGCGGAAATGCGCTGATTTTTAGGGGTGTATCCCAAAGAAAAAAACTACCATAACTTGGAATAAAATGTTAATATATTTATAATTTATTTTGCAAAAACGAACCGAGCTCAATGATATAAGATATATATGTTCTGACAAATATGCAAATTTCCAACATCATGTCACAATCCCTTTAATGTTTCTGTCTGCACCTGTTTTGAACTTAATTGTTGGTATTTTTTATAATCTCTGTTATATTTATAACTTGTGATTCTTGTGTAAGTAGAGCCTGACCTTTATACTAAAACTCTGGCACAATAATTTCCTGCGGGATCAATAAAGTTCTATCTTTTCTTATCCTATTATATTTATTTCCCACTTTTTGTACTTTATTTTGTCCCTTTATTGCATGCTTTAGTATTTTTTTTTTTGTATTATTGCGAGTCAAATCGGTTCTTCTCATCCAGAACATTTCATTGCATTGTTGACCTTTTGTTAACCTGTATATAACAAATAAACAAACATAACATAACTAGGCCTGTCGCAATTAACAATAAATCAATTAATCGCAATAAATGAAAATCATCTACCTCATTTTCATTTATGGGCTTTATCGTTTCTTCGTGTCTCTTTCTACTGAAGACACTGGATGACAAAAAGCTCAACTCAGGTGCTCTTCACTGACCCCTCTCGTTCTCTTTAAAATCTGTTTTAACAGTCCAAATTCGTGTTTTTGGATCGTTAAAAGCAGCTACGCTGAGAGGCTAGGCTAACAGGCCGATCTCGGGGGGAAAAAACTTCATTTGACAATAATTACTAATTATTGTCAAATTTCAAACAATGTTATCGTTTACTGCAATAATTTCTGAGACAATTAATTGTCCAGCAAAATTTGTTATTGTGACAGGCCTAAACATAACATACCCCTCCCCCATATTCAATTGGGGGTTAACAAACCATCAGCTGAGACACGTCTTATTATCTGCAATAATTTTAGTATAAAAGTCATCTCGAGATATCAAAAAATGCAATGATGTATTTACGTTCCCTCGTGTGAAAAGCAACAATTTATAACTCAAACATATCTGAGAATTAGGATAGACGTGTTATTTTTTACACTAGTAAGTCAAGGTAAACTTTGAAGTCTTTTGTCCTTTTAGATAATTGGGTGCCTGACAGCTAAACAGTTTCCACTGTATAAACCTTTCACTCATTAGCACTTCGGCAAGACGTTTCTGTTGTCAGGTTCTTGTGGTAAGAATGTCTCACCTCGTGAGTTGTTTGTTTTGCTCAACATGACGTGCAGCCTGCAAGGATCACATTACTTCAAACTCCCAATCCAAGAAGCATCACTATTAAATGGCACAACAAAATAGTATAGATACTAAATTTTAGTTTAATAAAGTAAAAATAAAATGATTATGTAGTATTGTATGAAAAAAAGTCAAAGACAAGCAGCAAATCTTCACATTGTTTGCTTTAAATTTAATGTTTCAAGCTTTTAATGTCTTTTGAGAAACCAAACTTCTGTCACTTTCTGCCTCAGTCACTTGAGATTTTTTTTATCCTTTTACTGGAAAATGAATTTAATTTAGGAGCTTGGCGTGTTAATTATGCTGAACAAGACTGATCGCTTTATTTAAAGTTAAAAGATATGCATGGATTAAACCAAGCAATTATAACAGACGATTACTTCCTTGATGATGTGTCCGCACGCGTCATGAGATCCATGTAGGAACCAGTTGGAGGAAACCAGGAGTAATGTGCTTCTCAGTCACGCACTGGGAAGATGCAAATGTTCCCTGTTTGATTTATTCGTTTGAAACAACTCAAGAAATACAAACAATCAGCAGCACGTCATATGTGCCAATGAAAAAGCTGCATGAATACATTTTAATTGATCATTTAACACAATTCACTAAATGTGGACAACAAAATCCACAGGTTTGTGTTAAAAAGCATGAACGCCTCACAGCGATTATAAAACTGTGATTATATGAGGTAATCAGGTGTTTGTCTGATTAACCATCATAAACATTTTTATTTAACAATTGCCGATTCAGCGTTCATACCACGGTTTTCCTGTTTATAATTTATTCTGTATGGTTTTTAAAGTCAAACCTTCTGCATGCTTTGCGCCGTTATCACTTCTCAAATATTATATTTGGCTTGAACATGAATAATACATTATGACTTAATATTTTCATACTTTTTCAATTCTACTACTGCATACTTGCTCTAGTTTTGTCTTCTTGAGCTTCTTTTAACTTTTACTTGTCGTCTTGCTCATTTCAGCTGTGAGCTATGGTTTTACTATAAATAGCTTTTAGCTCCAGTTTTGCCCATTTTAGCTTTTATTATCTGTTTTAAACTTCCGTTCTGATTGTTTTAACTAACAATTCACGCAAGTCATTCTTCACCTCATTTCAACGCTGTGTTACACTGCCTTTTGACAGAAAATGCCGGGGTTTTTTTGTTGTTTCATTGTTTGCTTTCATTTTTGTATAATTATTTTATAAGATACATGTGTTTGTTATGTTTTTATTTTTATAAAATGAATAAATAAAATAAAATAAAAAAATAAAAAATAAATTAAACAAATTAAATGTCACATTTCCAAATGCATCATTTGACAGAACAAACTACCTGATAGAAATGACTTTTTTTTAAAGGAAGTTACTTCATTCAGCCTGTCTTCTGCCTGAAGTAAACGTAAGATATCAGATTACTGTACCAGGTAAATGGAATTTACTTACATAAATCCCAAATATAAACAATTATTAAAGCTAAGCAGATGAAACATGATTGCATAAACATGATTCGATACAAGTTGTGTTTAATGAAGAACCACCTGTTTGCTTTAGGAAATGAAGAAGTCAGTCATTACCTTTACAGTGGAGTAAAACTGCTTGTTATTTTCATGGCATCAATCAAAAGGTTTTGGTGAAAAAATCAGAAAAGAGGGTGTTGAATAATTTAAATAGACAAATTGGTGACACATAAATGCAGATTTAAACCTTAAGCTGTGGTTCAACTCCATAACGAGCTCCAGGAGTATAAAGGGCTGCAGAAGAGCTCCTTTCCCTGCTGGAGCATTACCTACCAACTGGTAGAAGCTATCAGAGCCTCTTGTGGTCCTTGAACTTAAAGGTTGGTATTTGACTCGTTTTCTCCTCGTGCTCCTAGTGCCTGCCTCCTCGGTCTCCAACCCTGGATCCCTCATCTACTTCCTCACCTGCAAAAGAACCATACGCACCTTCAGCTGCTCAGCCGCTGTTCCACCACCAGCCCTGCAGCTTACCTGTACCTGGAACTACCCTACTCTCAACGCATCAAGATCTAAACAACCAACCATTCCTCCTTCATCCCGGACTCACTCTATTCCTCCTTCCTCAAGTTTCCCAGGTTTGCCTGTATATTATCCTGTTAACATGTCATCACTGTAAATAAATCACTTTAGTTATTATTATTACAAGTCTGAGTCTGTTTACCCTCAGTCTGGTTCTCTCTGGGTTTCACCTCATAAACATGATGAATATAGATGCAACTAAATACAAATAATATTAACTTTTTGTTAACACACTCCTCCGTTATTTTTGAATGAGACAAAATAGCCACAACATTGACAAATGTATTTTATATTTTCAAAATGGTTTACATTTGTTATGGTCAACTGCTAAATTAAAACAAAAAATGTGTCGTTTGTATATCTTTTTTAAATTAGCCCCCCCATTTTAAAAGAGAAAATTAGTTGAAAACGGCTCATTTAATTTTTTGGGAGGATCGGTGAGAAATTTTAGTCTGTCTGGCTACAAACAGTCACAAGTAAAACCTTTTTATTTGATTGTACTGTGTGGAATCTCACAATAATACATTATTATCAAAGTATTAACACAAAAAGAAGAGCAATAATTTCATATTCTATTAGAATTATATTATACTTTGATCTAAAAGCCTGAAATGTGAAATATTTAACTTTTTTTATTTTTACCTAACCTACTCTTTGGACATTCAGTAATATGAACTACCTTTATTCCACCTTTTGTTCACAAACAGCCTTGTCACAATCATAATAATGTTTACTGTATTAAAATATAAATCAAATCTGGGGGGGAAGTGTGAAGTTCTTCAGCAGTGCATTTCCCAGCTGTGTTCGGAGCCATCAATAGCAGAGAGAAGAATAAAAGCGCCTAAACAAATCAAACACAAGAAAGCAATGGGATAAAAGCGGGTTGCCATGACAACAAAAAGGCTTTTCATAACATGGACCGAGATCGAGGGATTTTAGTTGTCATTAGTTTTTATGAAGATCAACAGAGGTGGAAATTATTTCATCCTTTTTCTAAGCGTGCTGCAGTGCAGGAATGTTCATGTTTGCTCCAAAACGGTTTTGAAAATTAAATTGCAAAGTATGAGACTATGAAAACATTTGGAGACGTTTATGTCAAACATCTAAAAGTTGTAAGACTTCCTAACTGCAAATGTTTAATGAACGAATGGTCTAATGTTGTTCAAATCTGCACGTTTCAATGAGCTGCAAACGAGCGACGTTGGGCCCTGTTGGATGAAGTCGGCACGATCTACAGGTTTTCAGGGAACAGAATTTTATAATAATCTTTTATATTGCACACTTTTATACAGCTTCATTTGTTGTCTAACATTTTAGAACCACAAACATGCGGCCATTTCTTTTAATAATGTTTTTTAAACTTCAACTGTCCGTTTTTTCATGACAAAGGATGTGATAGTTTGTTGCACAATGAGGATATAAAGCTTATTTTGTCTATTTTCCCTGGAAGCCGACAGGTTTGGCTCAGGGGACCAAAGACAGGAAAACTAGCAAAACATTTTGAGATCTGCCCTCACAAGCATCAACCCGAAGAAGCAGAAAAGAAATAAGTTGCTAAAAAAAATGGATGGAGAAATGCTCATAAAATGCTCAAATAAGAGCACTTTGAAAACTAAATGACAACAACAAATGCTGTCTATGTTCCTTTAGAGGAAGCAGACACAAAGGACAGGGACAAAAACATATTCCAACAGAGAAATGACCTGGAGTTGTAATCTATTATTCATTATCCGGCATACGTGATATATGAACACCTGAGCACATTACAAGGCCAGGTCCCTCATTCCCTGGTCTACAGTGGTCACATAATCACACAAGGCGGTAATATGTCTGTGGTGCACCGCAGCTGAAGAGAAATGTTTGTATCTCGTTTAAAAGAGCTCCACAAACCAAAACCATTAATAAAACTTTGGAATCATTTCACCCTGAGACTCCATAAAGATGATGATGGCGCTTGAGGATAAAAATACAGTTCAGAAAAATATTGCGATTTGTCTGTGGAAACTGAGCTCAGATTATTATTTTAGTGAATATTATTTTAGCGAGCGTCGTTTTATAACTGTTATTTCTTTAGGGAGGTGTATGGTAGGGGGTGA
The DNA here is from genome assembly GCA_038048925.1 of Garcialebias charrua. Lineage (NCBI taxonomy): Eukaryota > Metazoa > Chordata > Actinopteri > Cyprinodontiformes > Rivulidae > Garcialebias > Garcialebias charrua. The sequence continues at coordinate 24,353 of JBBPBX010027201.1, read as the reverse complement.
TTTCTGTTTTTCTGATGCATCACTATGGGAACATAAACAATTCTTAATCTATGGGTTTTGTCTTTAAAAAAAAAAAAAAAAATATATATATATATATTATATATATATATATATATAATTATTTAATGTATTGTGTTGAGGAAACAGCAGACCTCTGCAGTGCAGATGTGCAGCACCTGGTCCATTTGTGATGAGCAGACAGCAGACAGCTGACACACAAGCAGTACCATCTGCACTGAAAGCCAGTATTTTGAAGTACTTCAGCTTTATAAAGTTAAAAGGGAAATAAATATTGAGTCACGAGAGCAGCACTATATGCTAGTTGAGTACACGCGTCCACCTGAAAGAGGAGGAAATACTGCGACTGTTGGCAACTGGTTGACAAACTTCACTTGTGAAGGAGTCAGAACAAATCCCAAGAGTACCCCCAATTCAGCACATTATTGAGATCGTTTCTACGTTTTTCTCGATTTTAATCATAGTAATTTAGTTTAACTTATAACGCAACAAAAGTAAGGAGTAGGAAAATTCCTTCAGCATATTCAATGATGTGCTAACACTTAAAGAGTGTTTTAACATTAAGAAATTAAAACATTAAATACATTAAAATAACCATACATGAAATCATCATTGTTTGTTGAGAAGCCTGATCTCTACAGGGATGAATGAGTTTTTCAGTCTGTTTGTTCTACATCTGGGCAGCAGATGCAGTACTTGTGTCTAGATGGAAGCAACCTGAACTCACCATGGAATGGGTGATCAGGATCTGCCAGAATAAGCCTGGCCTTGTTCACTGACCTCGTCTTGAGTAGGTCAGTGAGATTCTGTAGGTGAGTGAGGTTCTGTAGGTCAGTGAAGTTCTGTAGATAAGTGAAGTTCTGTAGGTCAAAGTCAAAGTCAACTTTATTGTCAGAACTGCAATATGTACAGGACATACACAGGACCGAAATTGCGTTTCTCTCAGTCCCTCGGTGCAACAGTAACCATCTAAACACTAAACACTAAAACATTTACAGGGGACCACACATACAAAATTCACTTTTTAATGTTTTTTTTTACTGAACTTTGGGTATGTACTTCATAAAAAAACAGTCCTAGTGCTAAAAAAATGCACCCAGTGGTTTATTTACTCTAAGTATATTTATTTATCTTTGATAGAAACACTCCGATTGCACTTCCTGCGGTTTGTGACGTCACAAACCGTAGCCACAACCCACACCAAACCTGAGTCCAGCCCCTCAACTAGCAACCCCTGGTGCGGCTCAACCCACTTCAGTATAAAAAACGTCACCGTTGCCGAGCAGTTTTGGAGCTGACCTGGCGGTCATTTATTTATTTATTCATTTATTTAGCCCCCGGGGGGGCTATGGGCTCAGCCCTGCTCCAGCCAGCAGCACATCTTGAGTAAAACCAGAATGTTTTATTACCTTGTTTGAATGAACTCTGTCTCGTTGAAACTGTGCACACACACTCTCGCGGTTTGGACTTGTTTCTTATATGATGAAGGACTGCTTTTGCACAACTGTCAGTTTGGTTGAGCGGTTACGACACTTGAACGCCACGCAGGAGAGCGGAGATCGCATCCTGTCAACGGCATCTTTTTTCCCCCTTTTTTTTAAAGCCTTTTGTTTCGGTGAAATCGGGGTGAGACTAGATATATACATCGACATAATAATACTTTATAATTGTTATTTTTACGTTTTAGTTCAATTTTTAGTGTAATAGCGATCGCTCCCAACGCGCAGCCGGCAGAAAACTGTGCACACACAACACTCTCTCGCGGGGCGACAGTCTGTACCATCAAGCACCACTGATCGATATATTTTCAGATTAGCAACTTATTTATTTTAATAATACCTTTCACTTCATCAAAATCTAATCAAAACTCCAGCGTTCTAAAAGTAGGTGGTTGTATGTATTTCTTATACGATGAAGGACTGCTGTTGTTCAACTGAACCTGTAGGTCAGTGAGTTAATACACTGGTGTCGCACCCAAATGACCGGGGTTCGCGTCCCGGCCACGGCATCTTTTTTTTTTTTTTTTTTCGGAGAGATCGGGCTGCAGTTAGCTGCTGGCTTTTGAGGACAGTGTGGGTCCGGTCCGGTCAGAGGTTAGGTTGCCTCATACGGATAAATTAACTGGAAACACTCTGTGAAGTTTGCGTTTGTCTGGATTGGATGTGCAACCGTGGACCAAAGCGCCGCATGCAACTAGCAGGAGCTACGCGGGCTGTTTGTTACCGAAGGAGGAGGAAGAGCTCGGATTCGGGAGGGCATGATAATAGGAGCAGCTAATGGCGGCGCACACAAACAGCTTTCAGTAAGTTATCTTTTAAGCTAGCACTAACAGTAAGTAAAACGAGTAATAAAAAAAGGCTAATTTTAAAACAACAACAGATTTGAGATACTGGCAGTTACAGAGGGCGGAGACAGAGTTTTGACGGGCGTGGACTTCAGAGCTCATTATCATAAACAGCTCGTTTAGAACGGAAGTTAGAAATGGCAGAATTAAAAAGGGTATAATTTATTATCTAAGAATTATTTTTTGTATTAAATTGAATGAACGGGGTCTGGATAGCACACAGACATACCATAAAAATTTAAAAAACCAATATGTGGACCCCTTTAATACACATAAGCATAAAATAGTAAAAAAGTGTAACACTGTCCTGAGTTTTTTCATAATAGTATAAAAGAATGAAAATTTACACCAACACTGAAACACCAAACACCCCTAAAACACCAAACACCCAATGAACATAAGCATAAAATGAAATAATAAAAGTGTAATACTGTCCTGAGTTTTTGCATAGTAGTATGAAAAGTATAAAAACGTAAATCTATAAAATAAACTGAAGTTTCTAGCGTTGACATTTGCAAAGAGTGGCACAGCAGCATATAAGTTAATGTACACAGTATATGTATGAGGTAGTTGATGTTGGTATAGAGGCAAAGTGGCATATGCAGTGAGGCACATAAGGCACATTTGGCATCCTTAGATAAGGCTAGTCAGAGAATGCTGTATATGTATCTGCAGTAGTGTAGATAAAAGTAGTGTAAATGTAAACAGTAGTAATAAATGTAAAGCAGTAGTAATAAATGTAAACAGTATTAATAAATGTAAACAGTGAATGTAAACAGTAGTATGACTATAGGCAGTAATGTAATACAAACATCCATCCATCCATCCATTTTCTTCCGCTTATCCGGGGTCGGGTCGCGGGGGTAGCAGCCTAAGTAGGGAGGCCCAGACTTCCCTCTCCCCAGCCACTTGGAGCAGCTCCTCTGGGGGAATCCCAAGGCGTTCCCAGGCCAGCCGAGAAACATAGTCCCTCCAGCGTATCCTGGGTCTTCCTCTGGGTCTCCTCCCGGTGGGACATGCCCGGAACACCTCACCAGGGAGGCGTCCAGGAGGCATCCTAACCAGATGCCCGAGCCACCTCAACTGGCTCCTCTCGATGTGGAGAAGCAGCGGCTCTACTCCGAGTCCCTCCCGGATGACTGAGCTTCTCACCCTATCTCTAAGGGAGAGTCCAGCCACCCTGCGGAGAAAACTCATTTCAGCCGCTTGTATCCGAGATCTTGTTCTTTCGGTCATAACCCAAAGCTCATGACCATAGATGAGGGTGGGAACGTAGATCGATCGGTAAATTGAGAGCTTTGCCTTTTGACTCAGCTCTCTCTTCACCACGACAGACCGGTACAGCGCCCGCTTCACTGCGGACGCTGCACCTATCCGCCTATCGATCTCACGCTCCAGTTTTCCCTCATTCGTGAACAAGATCCCGAGATACTTAAACTCCTCCACTTGGGGCAGGACCTCCTCCCCGACCCGGAGAGGGCACGCTACCCTTTTCCGGCTCAAGACCATGGCCTCGGATTTGGAGGAACTGATCCTCATCCCGGCCGCATCGCATTCAGCTGCAAACCGCTCCAGTGAAAGCTGTAGATCACGAGCTGATGAAGCCAATAGGACCACATCATCTGCAAAAAACAGAGAAGCGATTCTAAGGCCACCAAAACGGATCCTCTCAACACCTTGGCTGCGCCTAGAAATTCTGTCCATAAAAGTTATAAACAGAATCGGTGACAAAGGGCAACCTTGGCGGAGTCCAACTCTCACCGGAAACGAGCCTGACTTACTGCCGGCAATGCGGACCAAGCTCTGACACCGGTCGTACAGGGACCTAACAGCCCATATCAATGGGCCTGGTACCCCATACTCCCGGAGTACCCGCCACAGAACCCCCCGAGGGACGCGGTCGAATGCCTTTTCCAAGTCTACAAAGCACATGTAAACTGGTTGGGCAAACTCCCACGCACCCTCCAGGACCCTGTTGAGGGTGTAGAGCTGGTCTAGTGTTCCACGACCAGGACGAAAACCACACTGCTCCTCCTGAATCCGAGGTTCGACTATCCGACGGACCCTCCTCTCCAGAACCCCTGAATAGACCTTACCAGGGAGGCTTAAGAGTGTGATCCCTCTATAGTTGGAACACACCCTACGGTCCCCCTTTTTGAATAGGGGAACCACCACCCCAGTCTGCCAATCCAAGGGAACTGCCCCCGATGTCCACGCGATATTGCAGAGTCGCGTAAGCCAACACAACCCCACAACATCCAGAGCCCTAAGGAACTCAGGACGAATCTCATCCACCCCCGGAGCCTTGCCACCGCGGAGCTTTTTAACCACCTCGGCGACCTCCGCACCAGAGATTGGAGAGCCCGATCCAAAGTCCCCAGGCTCCGCTTCCTCAGTGGAAGACGTGCCAGTAGGATTGAGGAGGTCTTCGAAGTATTCCGCCCACCGACTCACAACATCCCGAGTTGAGGTCAACAGCACGCCATCCCCACCATAAATGGTGTTGGTCGCGTACCGCTTTCCCCCCCTGAGACGCCGGATGGTGGACCAGAATCGCCTCGAAGCCGTACGGAAGTCATTCTCCATGGCCTCTCCGAACTCCTCCCACGCCCGAGTTTTTGCCTCAGCAACCACCCGAGCCGCATGCCGCTTGGACTGCCGGTACCTATCTGCTGCTTCCGGGGTCCCACAGGCCAAAAAGGCCCAATAGGACTCCTTCTTCAGCTTGACAGCATCCCTCACCGCCGGTGTCCACCACCGGGTTCGAGGGTTGCCACCACGACAGGCACCAACAACCTTGCGGCCACAACTCCGATAAGCTGCCTCGACAATAGAGGCGCGAAACATGGCCCACTCGGGCTCAATGTCCCCCGCCTCCCTCGGAACGTGTTCAAAGCTCTCCCGGAGGTGGGAGTTAAAGCTCCGTCTTACGGGAGACTCTGCCAGACGTTCCCAGCAGACCCTCACAATACGTTTGGGTCTGCCAGGTCTGACCGGCATCCTCCCCCACCATCGGAGCCAACTCACCACCAGGTAGTGGTCAGTTGACAGCTCCGCCCCTCTCTTCACCCGAGTGTCCAGGACATGCGGCCGCAGATCAGATGAGACGACAACAAAGTCGATCATTGAACTACGACCTAGGGTGTCCTGGTGCCAAGAGCACATATGGACACCCTTATGCCTGAACATGGTGTTCGTTATGGACAATCCATGACGAGCACAGAAGTCCAACAACAGAACACCACTCGGGTTCAGATCAGGGGGGCCGTTCCTCCCAACCACACCCCTCCAGGTCTCACTGTCATTGCCCACGTGAGCGTTGAAGTCCCCCAGCAGAACAAGGGAGTCCCCAGGAGGCGCACCCTCCAATACCCCCTCCAAGGACTCCAAAAAGGGTGGGTAATCTGCGCTGCCGTTCGGCGCATAGGCACAAACAACAGTCAGAGCCCGTCCCCCCACACGTAGGCGAAGGGAGGCTACCCTCTCGTTCACCGGGGTGAACCCCAACGTACAGGCACCGAGATGGGGGGCAACAAGTATGCCCACTCCTGCTCGGCGCCTCTCACCAGGGGCAACTCCAGAGTGGAAGAGTGTCCAACCCCTCTCAAGGAAACTGGTTCCAGAGCCAGAGCCATGCGTTGAGGTGAGTCCGACTATTTCTAGCCGGAACCTCTCAACCTCACACACTAGCTCAGGCTCCTTCCCCACCAGAGAGGTGACATTCCATGTCCCAATGGCCAGCTTCTGTAGCCGAGGATCAGACCGCCAGGGTCCCCGCCCTCGGCCACCACCCATTCCACAATGCACCCGACCCCTTTGGCCCCTCCCACAGGTGGTGAGCCCATGGGAAGGGGGACCCACGTCTCCTCTTCGGGCTGTGCCCGGCCGAGCTCCATGGGTGAAAGCCCGGCCACCAGGCGCTCGCCAACGTGCCCCTCCTCCGGGCCTGGCTCCAGAGTGGGGCCCCGGTGACCCGCGTCCGGGCGAGGGAACATTGTTTCCATTTATATTACTCATCAAACATACAAACATTAGTGCAAATATGAGAAGTAGTGCAAACTGAATGAACACATGACCGAGAGTTTAGTGAATAACCCGTTTGATGACACAGAGTCCAGTGTTAAAAACTTTGTGTTGAGTGGTAATGTGTGAGAAAGTTTTTTGTGTTAAGGCAGTTCAAATGGGAGGGGAGGCAGAGCAGGCAGAGTGTTTAGCATTCTGACTGCCTGATGAACAGAGCTGTCTCTCAGTCTGCTGGTACGAGCCTGGAGACTCCTCAGTCTCCTCCCTGATGGCAGCAGTCTAAAGCGGCTGTGTAGTGGGTGTGTGGGATCACCTGCCATGCAGTGGGCTTTCCGAGTGAGGCGTTTGCTGTGTAAGTCCTGCAGTGAGGGCAAGGAGGTGCCGACGATCTTCTCAGCTGCTTTCACGATGCGCTGGAGGCTCTTGCGGCAGGATGCAGTGCATGCACCAAACCACACAGTGATGCAGCTGGTCAGGACACTTTCTATGGCACCTCTGTAGAAGGTGCACATGATGGAGGTTGAAGCTCCAGCCCTTTTCAGCTTGCGGAGAAAGTAGAGACGCTGGTGAGCCTTCTTCGCCAGTGCTGTCAGTGAGGTTCTGTAGGTCAGTGAATTGCTGTAGGTCACTGAGGTTCTGTAGGTCAGTGAGGTTCTGTAGGTCAGTGAAGTTCTGTAGGTCAGTGAAGTTCTGTAGGTCAGTGAGGTTCTGTAGGTCAGTGAGGTTCTGTAGGTCAGTGAGGTTCTGTAGGTCAGTGAGGTTCTGTAGGTCAGTGAGGTTCTGTAGGTCAGTGAGGTTCTGTAGGTCAGTGAGGTTCTGTAGGTCAGTGAGGTTCTGTAGGTCAGTGAGGTTCTGTAGGTCAGTGAGGTTCTGTAGGTCAGTGAGGTTCTGTAGGTCAGTGAGGTTCTGTAGGTCAGTGAGGTTCTGTAGGTCAGTGAGGTTCTGTAGGTCAGTGAGGTTCTGTAGGTCAGTGAGGTTCTGTAGGTCAGTGAGGTTCTGTAGGTCAGTGAGGTTCTGTAGGTCAGTGAGGTTCTGTAGGTCAGTGAGGTTCTGTAGGTCAGTGAGGTTCTGTAGGTCAGTGAGGTTCTGTAGGTCAGTGAGGTTCTGTAGGTCAGTGAGGTTCTGTAGGTCAGTGAGGTTCTGTAGGTCAGTGAGGTTCTGTAGGTCAGTGAGGTTCTGTAGGTCAGTGAGGTTCTGTAGGTCAGTGAGGTTCTGTAGGTCAGTGAGGTTCTGTAGGTCAGTGAGGTTCTGTAGGTCAGTGAGGTTCTGTAGGTCAGTGAGGTTCTGTAGGTCAGTGAGGTTCTGTAGGTCAGTGAGGTTCTGTAGGTCAGTGAGGTTCTGTAGGTCAGTGAGGTTCTGTAGGTCAGTGAGGTTCTGTAGGTCAGTGAGGTTCTGTAGGTCAGTGAGGTTCTGTAGGTCAGTGAGGTTCTGTAGGTCAGTGAGGTTCTGTAGGTCAGTGAGGTTCTGTAGGTCAGTGAGGTTCTGTAGGTCAGTGAGGTTCTGTAGGTCAGTGAGGTTCTGTAGGTCAGTGAGGTTCTGTAGGTCAGTGAGGTTCTGTAGGTCAGTGAGGTTCTGTAGGTCAGTGAGGTTCTGTAGGTCAGTGAAGCTTAGGTCAATGAAGTTCTGTAGGTCAGTGAGGTTCTGTAGGTCAGTGAGGTTCTGTAGGTCACTGAGGTTCTGTAGGTCAGTGAAGTTCTGTAGGTCACTGAGGTTCTGTAGGTCACTGAGGTTCTGTAGGTCAGTGAAGTTCTGTAGGTCACTGAGGTTCTGTAGGTCACTGAGATTCTGTAGGTCAGTGAAGTTCTGTAGGTCAGTGAAGTTCTATAGGTCACTGAGGTTCTGTAGGTCAGAGAGGTTCTGTAGGTCAGTGAAGTTCTGTAGATCACTGAGGTTCTGTAGGTCAGTGAGGTTCTGTAGGTCACTGAGGTTCTGTAGGTCAGTGAAGTTCTGTAGGACTGTGAGGTTCTGTAGGTCAGTGAGGTTTTGTAGGTCAGTGAGGTTCTGTAGGTCAGTGAGGTTCTGTAGGTCAGTGAGGTTCTGTAGGTCAATGAAGTTCTGTAGGTCAGTGAAGTTATGTAGGTCAATGAAGTTCTGTAGGTCAGTGAGGTTCTGCAGGTCAGTGAGGTTCTGCAGGTCAGTGAGGTTCTGTAGGACTGTGAGGTTCTGTAGGACTGTGAGGTTCTGTAGGACTGTGAGGTTCTGTAGGACTGTGAGGTTCTGTAGGTCAATGAAGTTCTGTAGGTCAGTGAGGTTCTGCAGGTCAGTGAGGTTCTGTAGGACTGTGAGGTTCTGTAGGACTGTGAGGTTCTGCAGGTCAGTGAGGTTCTGTAGGACTGTGAGGTTCTGTAGGACTGTGAGGTTCTGTAGGTCAGTGAGGTTCTGTACTGTGAGGTTCTGTAGGACTGTGAGGTTCTGTAGGTCAGTGAGGTTCTGTAGGTCAGTGAGGTTCTGTAGGTCAGTGAGGTTCTGTAGGTCAGTGAGGTTCTGTAGGTCAGTGAGGTTCTGTAGGTCAGTGAGGTTCTGTAGGTCAGTGAGGTTCTGTAGGTCAGTGAGGTTCTGTAGGTCAGTGAGGTTCTGTAGGTCAGTGAGGTTCTGTAGGTCAGTGAGGTTCTGTAGGTCAGTGAGGTTCTGTAGGTCAGTGAGGTTCTGTAGGTCAGTGAGGTTCTGTAGGTCAGTGAGGTTCTGTAGGTCAGTGAGGTTCTGTAGGTCAGTGAGGTTCTGTAGGTCAGTGAGGTTCTGTAGGTCAGTGAGGTTCTGTAGGACTGTGAGGTTCTGTAGGTCAGTGAGGTTCTGTAGGACTGTGAGGTTCTGTAGGTCAGTGAGGTTCTGTAGGACTGTGAGGTTCTGTAGGACTGTGACGTTCTGTAGGTCAGTGAGGTTCTGTAGGTCAGTGAGGTTCTGTAGGACTGTGAGGTTCTGTAGGTCAGTGAGGTTCTGTAGGACTGTGACGTTCTGTAGGTCAGTGAGGTTCTGTAGGACTGTGAGGTTCTGTAGGACTGTGACGTTCTGTAGGTCAGTGAGGTTCTGTAGGTCAGTGAGGTTCTGTAGGTCAGTGAGGTTCTGTAGGTCAGTGAGGTTCTGTAGGTCAGTGAGGTTCTGTAGGTCAGTGAGGTTCTGTAGGTCAGTGAGGTTCTGTAGGTCAGTGAGGTTCTGTAGGTCAGTGAGGTTCTGTAGGTCAGTGAGGCTGTAGGTCAGTGAAGCTGTAGGTCAGTGAGGTTCTGTAGGTCAGTGAGGTTCTGTAGGTCAATGAAGTTCTGTAGGTCAGTGAAGTTATGTAGGTCAATGAAGTTCTGTAGGTCAGTGAGGTTCTGCAGGTCAGTGAGGTTCTGCAGGTCAGTGAGGTTCTGTAGGACTGTGAGGTTCTGTAGGACTGTGAGGTTCTGTAGGACTGTGAGGTTCTGTAGGACTGTGAGGTTCTGTAGGTCAATGAAGTTCTGTAGGTCAGTGAGGTTCTGCAGGTCAGTGAGGTTCTGTAGGACTGTGAGGTTCTGTAGGACTGTGAGGTTCTGCAGGTCAGTGAGGTTCTGTAGGACTGTGAGGTTCTGTAGGACTGTGAGGTTCTGCAGGTCAGTGAGGTTCTGTAGGACTGTGAGGTTCTGTAGGACTGTGAGGTTCTGTAGGTCAGTGAGGTTCTGTAGGACTGTGAGGTTCTGTAGGTCAGTGAGGTTCTGTAGGACTGTGCCAGCAGTTACTTCATATCTTGACAATCCCTGAGAGTTCGTTCCTGTTTTTGCATGTTAACAATCCAAACCAACTGATGCAGGTGAAAGTTAAAACTCAATGAAACCTTCTCATAAAAGTAGAATCAACATTAAAACCACTGAGCTTCTGATAAAAATACATTCTCTGATGGGCCTTCTTACAAAGTGAGTACACGTGGGGGTCAAAGGTCAGTTTTTCATCAAGAACAGTTCCCAGATATTTATACTGTTGCACCACCTCGACAGCTTCACCATTAATGACCACAGGAGCTGCAACTGAAGAGTCTTTTCTAAAATCAGTGACCGTCTCCTTTGTCTTAGAACGTTTAACTCTAAAAAGAAAGATTCACACCACTCAGTGAAGTCCCCGACCACAGGCCTGGGGTCTGGGTCTTCACTGCTCAGAAGGGACAGGACGACAGAGTCATCAGCAAACTTGAAAATGTGATGCTGTGGGAACGGGAACTGGCTGCAACAATCGTTTGTGTATAAAATGAATGCAGCCCTGAGGGGAACCAGTAGAGGACAGAGGAGCATCAGAGAGAACCCCGTTGACCCTCACGCTGAGACTGAACAGTTAAAAAGTCCACACGGCAACATATGAGGCCAGAGTCGAGACCATAAAAGCATTTGTGGACATTTGATTAAAACCAAGACCAGAGTTTTGACCAAAAGGTAAACCACTGTGACATCTGTGGTTTTATTTTCTAATAGAAAGTTGAGCAATTACTAAGATGTTTGCCTTGAATTTCCAAAGGGAATGTATTCTCCTCCTCGCTGACATTCAAAGAAAAATACATTAAAGAAGAGCAAAGCAGTCTATTTATAACTGAATGCTGTTATGGAACGTCTCCAGATAATGGCAAATACATGTTGTGGGGGATTCCTGCTGAGACTGGAAAAATTACAAAACCATTTTAGGGTATTAAAGAATCCTGTTGTGTCTTAATGTAGAAATTGTGTTCATAAATGCATTTCATCATTTAAAGAAGTCTGTCTTTTACTGTGAAGTTTTAACAATCTTTATTACTGCAGGGGGCAATGTCCACTAAACATTCATTAAGCCAGATTTAACACAATCAAAGTAAAATCCTGTTTCACACAGTCCTGCTTGTTTTAGATCTGTCAATTCTCCAACTGATTCAAAAGAATTTATTTTCTCAACAACCTCTCATCAGCTTCTGCAGAAACCCAATGACATGAAGCAGGACAACGTTTCAAATATATTATACATTCAACCTTGTTAAAAATCTTCCTATCGCTGAAATTATAGTTTGTTCTCTCTGTGCTTTAACTATAGTATGATAAGCTTTGACAGTAACACACACCTAAAACTCTGCTGTGGTGACACCAACTTGATTGGAGGGGTCTGGGGGTCCTCCCCCATAAAATTTTGAATAAAGTAGATGCCATTTCCTGCATTCTGGTACATTTTAACGGTTGTTAAACATCAAGTTTTACCTACACAAATAAACACTTGATTCAATAACTATATTAGAGTTAATGGCACAACAAGAAGTAACCTGACCAACAGCTGATTCAATTAATTAAAAATATTATATATTCAAAGGTGACGATTTGATGCCCACATTAAAATTAAATGACTGTAACTTAGTTGACTTCAAATGCAACAGGATTATCAATGAATGTTTGCAACAAAGGCTTTACTGATTATAATGAAGATTCATTCAAGAAACCTCCCAGTTTAAATCATAAAACAAGTATGACTTCTGCTTATTCTAAATTTGTCAAATGGCCTAAATCTCCTAAACTGAAGGAGAATCATTTGAAAATAATAAATGAGATATGTCCTGTACCCATGTTTCTTTAAAGAAGATTTAAATTTGATGTTGATTTGTGTGTCTTATGTAAATCAGAAGATGAATCCATCATGCAATTTTTTTCATGTCATACAAAGTCTCTGGTCAGACATCAGAAACTGGATTAATATCTCAAACTTTGCATTCCTTCTTTTGATGCTGATGCCATTTTACTTTATGTGGATAACTGAAGCTCAGCTTTCTCTGATGTCATAAATATAGTCGTACTTAGAGCAAAGTATCACATTCACTGTAGTAAGAGGAGGGATAATAAGTCCTCCTTCCTCTTTTATGAACAATTTTAAGTCATACTACGTATTCTTCATTAAGTAGATTAATGGGTTTCGAATGATATTTTTCTTTTAACAGACTCTGGCAAGTGTGTCGTTTTATTGCTTTTAGATTTGTCTGCTGCATTTGACACTGTTGACCACAGGGTTTTAATCTCTCGTCTTGAGCACTGTGTGGGCATCAGGGGTGCCGCCCTCAATTGGTTTAGGTCCTATTTAACCAATAGGAGTTTTTGTGTAAAAATGGACAATTTCATATCTTCCACTGCTCCTCTTCCACATGGCGTACCCCAGGGCTCCATCCTTGGCCCTCTTTTATTTGCTCTTTATTTACTCCCACTTGGCTCAATTTTTAGGAAACATGGCATTTCTTTTCATTTCTATGCTGATGATTGCCAGATCTACCTTCCCCTGGCACAAAACAATACACTCCAGCAACTCACACCCTGCCTTAATGATGTTAAGGCATGGTTTTCCCTAAATTTCCTTAGTCTCAACGAGAACAAGACTGAAATCTTGATTTTTAGACCGAGTTGCTGTCCTTCTTCCAGCATAGACCTTGGCTCACTGTCATGTTACCTCAGGGACTCTGTCACCAATCTGGGGGTGAAGTTTGAGTCTGATTTTAAATTTGATAAACAGATCAGCAGTGTTGTTCAGAAAAGTTTTTATCAGCTTCGCCAAATAGCAAAAGTAAAACCAATCTTATCAAGACCTGACTTGGAGAAATTAATCCACGCTTTTATTACATCTCGTCTTGATTACTGTAATGCACTGTATGTAGGCATCAGCCAGACCTCTCTCGCCCGTCTGCAGCTCGTGCAGAACTCTGCTGCTCGCCTGTTAACCCAGACCCGTAGGCGTGAGCATATCACTCCCATCCTGGCGTCCCTTCACTGGCTCCCTGTGCACTACAGAATTCATTTTAAACTTTTGCTATTTGTTTTTAAATGCCTGAACAACCTTGCCCCACCATATCTGTCTGAGCTGCTTCAGCCCTACTGCCCTCCCCGATCTCTAAGATCAGCTGATCAGTTGCTGCTGACAGTGCCCAAAACTAGGCTGAAGTTCAGAGGTGACAGAGCGTTTTCTGTCGCTGCTCCCAGGTTGTGGAACAATTTGCCACTGAGTGTCAGACAGGCCTCCTCTCTTCCTGTTTTTAAATCCCTTTTAAAAACACACTTTTATACCTTGGCTTTTAACACGTGATCTTGTTCTTTTATGGCATTTTAACCCACCTGCAGTGAGACTGGTATATGTATTTTTATTTTTGTATGCTGCTTTTGTTTTGGTTTTTAATCGTTTTAGTTAGCTATCTTTTGTTTTACTGTACAGCACTTTGGCTAACCCTGCGGTTTTTAAAATGTGCTATATAAATAAAGCTGATTGATTGATTGATAGATTAAAAAAATTAGTAGTGTACGCAGTCCAGTGCAGCGAGGACTGCCCAGACCTCTACATTGGAAAAACTAAGCAGCCCATCCACAGAAGAAGGTCCCAACACAGGAGAGCAACCTCCTCTGGACAAAACCCAGCTGTTCACCTCCACCTCACGGACAAGGGACTCTCATTTGAGGACCAGAATGTACATATTTTGGACCGAGAGCACAGGTGGTTTGAGAGGGGTGTGAAGGAAGCTGTTTATATCAAGAAAGAACTGCCCTCGCTTAAAGGGGACCACATATTGGTTTTTAAAATTTTTATGGTATGTCTGTGTGCTATCCAGACCCCGTTCATTCAATTTAATACAAAAAATAATTCTTAGATAATAAATTATACCCTTTTTAATTCTGCCATTTCTAACTTCCGTTCTAAACGACCTGTTTATGATAATGAGCTCTGAAGTCCACGCCCGTCAAAACTCTGTCTCCGCCCTCTGTAACTGCCAGTATCTCAAATCTGTTGTTGTTTTAAAATTAGCCTTTTTTTATTACTCGTTTGACTTACTGTTAGTGCTAGCTTAAAAAATAACTTACCGAAAGCTGTTTGTGTGCGCCGCCATTAGCTGCTCCTTTTTATCATGCCCTCCCGAATCCGAGCTCTTCCTCCTCCTTCGGTAACAAACAGCCCGCGTAGCTCCTGCTAGTTGCATGCGGCGCTTTGGTCCACGGCTGCACATCCAATCCAGACAAACGCAAAGTTCACAGAGTGTTTCCAGTTAATTTATCCGTATGAGGCAACCTAACCTCTGACCGGACCGGACCCACACTGTCCTCAAAAGCCAGCAGCTCACTGCAGCCCGATCTCTCCGAAAAAAAAAAAAAAAAGATGCCGTGGCCGGGACGCGAACCCCGGTCCTTTGGGTGCGACACCAGTGTTTTAACTCACTGACCTACAGGCTCAGTTGAACAACAGCAGTCCTTCATCGTATAAGAAATACATACAACCACCTACTTTTAGAACGCTGGAGTTTTGATTAGATTTTGATGAAGTGAAAGGTATTCTTAAAATAAATAAGTTGCTAATCTGAAAATATATCGATCAGTGGTGCTTGATGGTACAGACTGTCGCCCCGCGAGAGAGTGTGTGTGTGCACAGTTTTCTGCCGGCTGCGCGTTGGGAGCGATCGCTATTACACTAAAAATTGAACTAAAACGTAAAAATAACAATTATAAAGTATTATTATGTCGATGTATATATCTAGTCTCACCCCGATTTCTCCGAAACAAAAGGCTTTAAAAAAAAGGGGGGGGAAAAAAGATGCCGTGGACAGGATGCGATCCCTGCTCTCCTGCGTGCCGCTCAAGTGTCGTAACCGCTCAACCAAACTGACAGTTGTGCAAAAGCAGTCCTTCATCATATAAGAAACAAGTCCAAACCGCGAGAGTGTGTGTGCACAGTTTCAACGAGACAGAGTTCATTCAAACAAGGTAATAAAACATTCTGGTTTTACTCAAGATGTGCTGCTGGCTGGAGCAGGGCTGAGCCCATAGCCCCCCCGGGGGCTAAATAAATGAATAAATAAATAAATGACCGCCAGGTCAGTTCCTAAACTGCTCGGCAACCGTGACGTTTTTTATACTGAAGTGGGTTGAGCCGCACCAGGGGTTGCTAGGTGAGGGGCTGGACTCAGGTTTGGTGTGGGTTGTGGCTACGGTTTGTGACGTCACAAACCGCAGGAAGTGCAAACGGAGTGTTTCTATCAAAGATAAATAAATATACTTAGAGTAAATAAACCACTGGGTGCATTTTTTTAGCACTAGGACTGTTTTTTTATGAAGTACATACCCAAAGTTCAGTAAAAAAAACATTAAAAAGTGAATTTTGTATGTGTGGTCCCCTTTAATAGAGGAGGAGGACGGAGATTTCAACTTTCCAAGGCTTATAACGCAGTTTTGGGGCTGATTCCCAGACGTTTTACACCGGATGGGAGCAGAGGTGCTTTGTCTGGGAATTAGATTAGCAAAGTTTTTTGAGAAGCCTCTGCTGTTGGGTTGTGATGTGTGATTTGTCAATTTACATACAGTTGTGTGTCTTCTGTCAGAGACCTCAAGAAACCCCTACTGTTAAGGTGTGATTTGTCAATTTACATGTATGTGTTACCTCAACTTGCAATTTAATAGGTTGGTGCGTGTCTCCTAAGACTGTTATAACTCCACTCGCACACAGTCTGCTCATAGAATTGATAAAGCCCTCTGGATAGAGGTTGAAACGTTTTCTGTAACAAATAAAGTCCAGTTGATCTTGTATTGAACGCCTTTTTTTGATTTTATTATGTCCTGGACGACTGAGAATCTTCACCAGCATAGATTTAAAAAACTGCAACACTGCTAGAATCATCTCACAACAAATAAAAACTACTTGTTTGAATTTAAAAAATACGTTTCTCAAGAAAAAAAATTATGAGCTTGTCAGCAGGTAAGGTAATTGAGTTCGTCGATTGGTCAGTTACTGACACGCCTTCTGAGTTGATTGACAGGTCGCTCAGTCGAGGATCTGACTTTTTTTTAAAAAGAGAGCTGCAGCAGCCGCGCTGGGAGGAGGCGGGGCGGCCCAAATGCAGTGGAAGCACAACAGTCTGCAGTGCAGGGCTCCAAATAAAGCAGATGACCAGATATTTTGCTTGTGCCGTCACTGTCCTGGGCCCCTTAGAGATCGTGGGCCCCTGGGCACTTGCCCAGTTGCCCATATGGTTAATCCGGCCGTGCACGTTGCTAAACGCATTTCAGTTTGAATTAGACAGTTTGTAAAAAGTCACAAAATAAAGATAACAGAGTTGTGTGTTTTATTTAGTGTTTTTTCATGTGAAATTGTAAAATTGTGTTTTTTTGTGTTAAGACAAAAACTTCACTCAATATACAGTACCGGTAGATCTACACAAAGTAATTACCATTTCTTATTTAGAAGTACGTAAACTTATTTGAAAAACTTACATGCAACTTACATCTAACAAACTAAACTTACATCTCTTATTTTAAAGTCTAACTGTATAGAAAATTTAGAGATTAAACACTAAGCAGCTTAAAAAGTAAGATATGTTTGTAATTTATACTTTTTTTATTACATCACAATCTTTATTTATAAAATAGATTTTTTTAAATCAGAGACAGGCTTTTAAACTAGTTTATTTTTATTACAATCATCTGATATTTTAAAACCTGGTGTCCCCAACTAAAATGTAATAATTTTCATTTGATAACTATTTCTATCTGAACATGTGATTCTTGACCTGCCATTGTGTATCTGTTCCTCTCAAACCCAGCCGGTCGAAGCAGATGACCACTTGTCCAGAGCCTGGTTCTGCTAAAGGTTTCTTCCTCATAAGGGAGTTTTTCCTTTCCACTGTCGCCTTCATGCTTGTTTAAGATGAGAGTCTGTGATGGAGTAAAACTCAAAGCAGTCTGCTCCTCAGATAAATAATGTTATAAATTATTATGTATGTTTATAAATGTTTCTGTTCAGTGCCTTGAGATAATGATAATAATAATAATGAATTCAATTTATAACGCGCTTTTCATTAATGAAAATCGCAAAGTGCTACAAAGCGCAACAAAATTAAAGGTCAAATAAAACAAGTGATAAAACAAGTAAAATCAATAATAGTATCAACTAAGATCAAAGATAGAATCATGAGGAGGCAGAGTAGGCTCACTTAAAAAGAAAGGTCTTCAAGCCGCTTTTAAAGTCAACCAGTGACTGTGGAGCTCTCAGGTAGTCAGGGAGGGAGTTCCATAGGCGGGGGGCAGCCACACTGAAATTTGGTTCTCGGAATGTGAAGGAGATGACTGTTCTGTGACCGTAGAGACCAGGTGGATGAGTATGGAATAAGAATGTTCTTTAGATAATCTGGTGAAGTTCCATGTAAGCATTGATGTGTAATGTACTGTTACAGTACAATTCAGTACAGTTTTGTACTGAATTCTGTAGGTGACAGGAAGCCAATGAAGGTTATGGAGAATGGGTGTACAGTAATATGCTCAAATTTACGAACTCTCAACAAAATCCTTGCTGAGATGACTTCTGTTGTGACTTGGTGCTATATAAATTAACTGAATTTAATGTAATTAAACATAACAAGCTCTATTTTCTGCACTTACTACCATTTGTCTTAAATATGTTTAAAAATGTGCCTTTTCTGGTAGATTTGAAGAACGACTGATTAATATTAAAACTGATCACTGAACTTCAAACATGTTCTAGAGAAAATTACAGTTGTGTTTATGTGATTCTAACACTGAAACAACAGAAAACTCTGTACACAGAGCATTTATAGAAAACTATGTTGACTAATGCCTGCAAAACAACAAACAACCAAACTTGTTTAATTTGTCTTATTCTACTGCAGAAGTTTAGTGAGTTTAGTTAAATAAATTTAAAGAGAAAATCTTGTAAAACTAGTCTTTTCTGTTGATTCAAATTTAATTATTACTCAATTACTCAGGTTCATGTCATTTTTAGACAAAGTTATTAGAAGCAGACCTATTTGAGGGCTAAAGAAAGAGCAACACATGGCTGCAGAAGCACAGGTGACCCATGATGTTTTTAACTGACTGATAAATAATTGACTCTTTTAAATAATAAAACTAAATCATCAGACATGTCTGTACATGCTCACCGTAATCAATTAAGAAAAATTAAGATGCAGATGCAGCTGCTACAGACAGCTAACAGTAGCACAATTTATTTTTATTTTTTAAAGGGGGTACATTTCCTCTGTATACTTTAAACTTTAGCAATATAAATATCTAGTGTGCAACTTGTCCTAAGGGTTTGCTAATTAACTGTTTCATTTAAGTTAGGCAATTCTAGTTATATTCTGTTCAATTAAAATACATATAGCCATCTGTAGTCATGACTTCTAAAGATCAGCATTGGCCAGAAAGAAAACCTCATCAACTGAACTCTAGTTTTTACACTTTAATTTGCTGTGGTGAGCAAATAAATCTAATTTAGTGAGATATTGCAGATGTTCCTGAAGCTGATTTTTTGTACATTTACTTGAAACAAATCTCTTGAGAATGAGATCATATGTCTCAATGAGATTAAGATCAAATTAAAAATATATACTGTATACAGTATTTATATAAATCATGCCACTTCTACCTCACGGTATAATCACAGCAGGCTTTAATTTATTGATCATAAGATACCTTAACAAGGAGATTTAGCGCCACATGAAGAGGCGAAGCGTATAAAGCTGTCAGTTAATGGAGTCTGAACGAACAAAGCAACTTGTTCCTTTCACTTGGATGCTGACACGAGTGGGCTGACTGACAGGCAAAGACAGAGTGAGTCAGCAAGACTCCAAAACAAGCTGAGGCTATTGTGATTCAAAAAGCTGTTAAAAATGCAAAAGACTGCACAGCAGCCACCAGAGGCTTCCGCACACAGCCAGGACAACATATGGTTTGTGTCTGCGTAAACAAACATCAATAACATCAAGCACAGAACGCTTCGGATCTCCTACTTTCACATCGAAAACGTACACAGGTTTCATTACACATTATAGTGCTTGTTTTAAAAACTGGTTTTCTCACTTGTTGGGTGCCTCATGCTCTTAAATACCCACACAGCAAAGCTTATTTCAGTCTGATCCAGGGAAATCCCTTCATCAGATTTCCAACGCTGGGTAATCAAAGAATAAAAAACCATGGAAGTCGACTAATCCCAGAAACCAGGGAGTGCATGTGTGCAGTCTCCAGCTGTTAATCTGATGCCGTGTGCGTCCCCCCGCTGATGTTAAGTTATATGAACAAAATATCCATCTCACCTCAGGCCGAACGTGTGAGACTGCTCATAGTGGAACAGGGAATGGATCTTCACATCTGAATTCACAGCAATCAGCCTGTCAATCAAATCCTGCGGAGCAAAACAAGCAGCTGTGAGAAAGAACACAGCAGTCGTGGTTCAAAATGAAAACTGTGTGGACAAGCGGGGTGTCTGGGGCGGAAAGCACACATCCGCCTCGGTGTTTGGTGAGGGTTTAATGGAAGGCCTTTGTGAAATGAAATAAGCTGTGGGTGTTGGTTGGAGGCTGAATAAAAGTGCAAATGTGCCCTCTAGTGGTTAAAAAAGGCATGTTGCCTGTTAATATTCAAACGAATATTGTTAAAAGAGAGAGTGTATATTTTGTTAAAGGAATTGAGATGTTTGTGAAGCCTTATTTTAGTAGTAGTTTGAAGGAATGATCCACAATTCAGGGAATAGGATTGTGGAATGGTTTGGAAGATAACTCATTCATTCAACCTTTATTTATACAGGCTAGCCTCGTTGAGCCACGGGGACTCATTTACAAGAGGGACCTGTCTCACTCACACCCAGGGTCAATTTAGAGTACCAATCAGCCTAACATGCATGTTTTTGGACTGTGGGAGAAAACCCACGCATGCACGGAGAGAACATGCAAACTTCACCCAGAAAGGCACCCGGACCGGGATTTGAACCGGGGACCTGCTCACTGAGAGGCAGCAGCTCTACCAGTTGTGCCACCGTGCTGCCCAACGTTAAAAATGCCAGATCACTGTATACATTTAAGAGACTGATAAAGACGAGTTTCTTGAAAGAATATGGAAATCGTTAATATATATCTACTTAAGTTGTTGTCTGGTTTGATTTAGATGTTTGAGTTTGTATGTTTTTAATTTAGCTAGATTATTAGTCTTTGTGAATTACATTTTAATTAAAATTTTGTAAAAATATTTTGATTTACATTAGAATTAAGTAAAAAGGGGCAGTTTTCGTAAGCCTAGTTCTTCTTCTGCCACCTTTCATTTTATTTTATTTACTTTTTTATGTATTGTATGTATATATTTATATATATATATATATTATTTTTTTTTGTCATGTTTTTAAATGAAATTAATAAATTTTCACACAAAAAAAGGTAGTGTGTGAAGTCTGTGTGAAAACCACTCACAGGTATGGAAGTTGGCATTTCTCTCAAGGTGTATTCACTCTTGTTGGCTAAAGGCCGCCGTCCCAGAAGCTCCCACACGGACTGGGAGGACGACAGGAGGTTGACCAAGGACAGGAAGGACTGACGAGACAGAAACAACCAAGTCAAGAGAGAACGGTGCAAATATTAAAACTGGAGGAAAACTCAACTCTAAATTGATCACTGATGCAGTCGCGTGACGGCAGCGGTCAGGACGTTTGGTTTCAAATAAAACAAAGACAAAACACAGTGTTTCCAGTAAAAGAAAAATCTGAAGAATGTGCAGAAACGCTTGAGACAAAAAGAAAGTTAACAATTTACCAATGCAAAGAGCAAAGCAAAGATGAACAAGGCTGATAACCTGTGGGTGCATTCTCACACAATATTAATACATCTTCACACACATGAGCGTCTGAGCAGAAACATAATGCTGCCTGAAGAATATTAAACCCCCGAAGCCTTTCTGCTCACACACTGGATCAAAACAGAGCAGCAGAAACCAAAGACAAGGAAAAGGGAAGCCCTCGTTAACACTTTAACATTAAAAAAATGAATCAATTTCTAATAAAATTACTTTAAAGAGAATCTAATCAAGGCAACATTTCCTACATTTTAAATCTGCATTATTTTCTGTTTTTTATGTTGTCAAACAAAAAGCTTTGCCACGCAGTTGTGCTCGGAGGACTGTAGGTATGTGCTGTGGCAGCTGACCCATGTGGCAGGTCTGAGGACACAGTCCACCAAAAGCCTGTTATCACTCGGCTGGTTTCACCGAGCGAGATGACTTGCTCCTGTCAGACAGCAGCATCAGCCTCATGCAGACTTGTACACACAAGCACACCCACAAGCTTCAAATTCAATTCTGAAGTTTTTATTAAAAAAGAGAAATTTCCATCTAAACTTAAATTGTCCTAGAGCTAAACCAACAACTACAGCTAAAATGACTGAATAAACGAGACAAGATGCTGCAGGAATAAATGAGTTATTGTTTACTTAATGTTTTTTTTTTTTACTTACTTTTGTTTTGTAATGAAAATATGTAACACCCTTCACTTGGTGCTTCCCAACCTTGTACAGAACTACTTACAAACCGGATTCCAAAAAAGTTGGGACACTAAACAAATTGTGAATAAAAACTGGATGCAATGATGTGGAGATGCCAACATCTAATATTTTATTCAGAATAGAACACAAATCACAGAACAAAGTTTAAACTGAGAGAATGTATCAAAATTTCATGGCGTCAACAAATCCCAAAAAAGTTGGGACAAGTCCATTTTTACCACTGTGTGGCATCCCCCCTTCTTCTTACAACACTCAACAGACGTCTGGGGACAGAGGAGACCAGTTTCTCAAGTTTAGAAATAGGAATGCTCTCCCATTCATGTCTAATACAGGCCTCTAACTGTTCAATCGTCTTGGGCCTTCTTTGTTGCACCTTCCTCTTTATGATGCACCAAATGTTCTCTATAGGTGAAACATCTGGACTGCAGGCTGGACATTTCAGTACCGGATCCTTCTCCTACGTAGCCATGATGTTGTGATTGCTGCAGAATGTGGTCTGGCATTATCTTGTTGAAAAATGCAGGGTCTTCCCTGAAAGAGATGACGTCTAGATGGAGCATATGTTGTTCTAGAACCTGAACATAGTTCTCTGCATTAATGGTGCCTTTCCAGACATGCAAGCTGCCCATGCCACAAGCGCTCATGCAACCCCATACCATCAGTGATGCAGGCTTCTGAACGGAGCGTTGATAACAACTTGGGCTATCCTTGTCCTCTCTGGTCCGGATGACATGGCGTCCCAGTGTTCCATAAAGAACTTCAAATCATGACTCATCTGACCACAGAACAGTCTTCCATTTTGCCACACTCCATTTTAAATGACCCCTGGCCCAGTGCAAACGTCTGAGCTTGTGGAGCTTGCTTAGAAATGGCTTCCTCTTTGCACTGTAGAGTTTCAGCTGGCAACGGCGGATGGCACGGTGGATTGTGTTCACTGACAATGCTTTCTGGAAGTATTCCTGAGCCCATTCTGTTATTTCCTTGACAGTGGCATTCCTGTTTGAGGTGCAGTGATGTTTAAGGGCCCGGAGATCACGAGCATCCAGTAGAGTTTTACGGCCTTGACCCTTATGCACAGTGATTGTTCCAGATTCTCTGAATCTTTTGATGATGTTATGCACGGTTGATGATGATAACTTAAAAGTCTTTGCTATTTTACGCTGGGTAACACCATTCTGGTATTGCTGCACTATCTTTCTGTGCAACAATGGTGGAATTGGTGATCCTCTTACCATCTTGGCTTCTGAGACACTGACACTCTGAGAAGCTCTTTTTATACCCATCATGTTGTCAATTGACCTAATTAGTGTTAATTGGTCTTCCAGCTGTTCGTTATATGCTCAATTTCCTTTTTCCAGCCACTTATTGCTACTTGTCCCAACTTTTTTGGTATTGTTGACACTGAAATTTTGAATCAACATATTTTTCCTTTGAAATTTTACATTTACTCAGATTAAACTTTTGATCTGTCATCTATGTTCTATTATGAATAAAAATTTGACATTTGCCATCTCCACATCATTGCATTCAGTTTTTATTCACAATTTGTTTAATGTCCCAACTTTTTTGGAATCCGGTTTGTAACTTAATTACTTTAAACAAGGTTTTAAATACCAAATATAGGTGTGGTGGAGGTTTAAGTCTTGAAGTCAACTTCTGCTGCTCCACTAATATTTATGCTTAAAAGCAGCTGCAAAACAACGAGACAGTAGAAAACCATTGCAAAATAACATAGAGAACAAATGATACAGAGGAAACTGGAGTCTTCACGCACCTTGTGGCAGATCCTGCCTGTGTGGTCCATGGGTGCGGGTCTGGGACGAACAACTTTGACATCATCACTGCCACACTCGAGAGCCGACCACAGTTCCACTACAAGCCCCCGGACAAAACCTAAAATACAAAAATCAAGACGCTGGTGTCAAAATAAATTCAAGACGACAAGGAAACTGACAAATTACATGTTCTACCAACATCCTGCTAAACAGCTTGTCTGGAGTACATTTGTAATTTTAACCTCCACAACAACAACAACAAAACAACAACAACAAAAATCTTATTTATTTTTTTAATTTTTAAATACAGCAGCACTCAAAGGTGTCAAAAAAAATACTGGAGAAGTTATGAATAGCTTCGTCTGGTATTTGCTGAGAAAAAGAGCATTGAAACTACAAAACAAAAGCAGTTACTGTACAGTGTATCCACTTCTCCACATGACATTGTAATTAGCAAAAAACGGGGCCAGATTTAGCTAACAGAAATATTTCCTGAAGCTAAATGTTCACACCTGAGCGTGAACGTCTTCTGTTGCTCTTCATGTATTTTATTCAGACAAAAACAATCGCACAAAGACATTCCTTCTCAAGTCTGCTTTACACCAGCTGCACAACTTCTTACAATTCACCCCTTCGGCATCGCAGCTGGCAACGGTTTGTTTGTGCAAACGAGTGCTTTAGTACCTGAACTTTGCAGAGCTACAACCCCGGGAGCAGTTGCAGCTACCTGCGTCACCATCACTCCGTACCCAAACTTCTCACAGCGGCTCACCTACAAACAAGAACATCCCATAAACTTTAATGTTTGTGCATTTTGTCCAAGTATTTTTTATCTGTTTGAGAAAAAAGAGCAGGTTGTTAAATCAGAAGAAAGTGCATGTAAAAAAGCTAACTTTTCAGAAAAGACATCCTTAAAGGAGTAAATTAATGTAGAATTAAAACT